>CM050325.1:149012361-149137361 GCA_027475135.1 Bactrocera correcta | reverse complement strand
CCTACCATGAAGAAGTTCGAATAGCAATTGCCCGCCTGAAGAACAACAAAGCGCCAGGGGCCGATGGCGAAGAACTGATAGGGAGCATGCATCAGCTTTTTTGTAAAATATGGCCGGACGAAAGTATGCCCAACGATTGGAATTTAAGTGTACTATGCCCAATCCATAAAAAAGGAGACCCCACAATCTGCGCCAACTACCGTGGGATTAGCCTCTCAACATCGCATGCAAGGTCCTATCGAGCGTAGTGTGTGAAAGATTAAAGCCCACCGTCAACAAACTGATTGGACCTTATCAGTGTGGCTTTAGACCTTGCAAATCAACAACCGACCAAATATTCACCATACGCCAAATCTTGGAAAAAAACCCGTTAGAATTGACACACACCACCTCTTCGTCGATTTCAAAGCTGCTTTCGACAGCATGCCTATATGCCGCGATGTCTGAATTTGGTATCCCCGCAAAACTAAAACGGCTGTGTAAACTGATATTGAGCAGCACCAAAGGCTCCGTCAGGATCGGGAAGGACCTCTCCGAGCCGTTCAATACCAAACGAGGCTTCAGACAAGGCGACCCCCTATTGCGACTTTCTCAATCTGCTGCTGGAGAAAATAGTTTGAGAAGCAGAACTTAATCGAGCAGGTACAATCTTTTATAAGAGCGTACACAAGCTGGCGTATTCCGATGATATTGATATCATCGACCTCAACACATACGCCGTTGGTTCTGCTTTCTCCAGGCTGCACAAGGAAGCGAAGCAAATAGGTCTGGCAGTGAATGAGGGCAAGACAGGAGATATTTCGTCATCAAACCAAAAGTCGTCGCATTCGCGATTTGGCTCTCACGTCACACTTGACAGTCATAACTTTGAAGTTGTAGATAGTTTCCTCTATTTAGGAACCAGTATTAACACCCCCACCAATGTCAGCCTGGAAATCCAACGCAGGATTACTCTTGCCAACAGTTGCTACTTCGGACTGAGTAGGCAATTGAAAAGTAAAGTCCTCTCTCGATTAACAAGAGCCAAACTCTAAAAGTCGCTCATGATTCCCGTTCTGCTATATGGTGCGATGACAACAACCGATGAGTCGACGTTACGAGTTTTCGACAGAAAGGTTCTGCGAAAGATTTATGGTCCTTTGCGCATTGGCCACGGGGAATATGCATTGAATGAAACGTTGAGCTGTACGAGATATACGACGACATTTACATAGTTCAGCGAATTAAAAGACAGCGGCTACGTTGGCTAAGGCATGTTGTCCGGATGTATGAAAACACTCTCGTTCTGAAAGTAGTCGACGCAGAAGAAGCGACTGGCACGCTGTTGTTAACTCGGCTATAATCGCGTAAGCGGTGTCTACGCCAGTAAAGATGAGGAAGATTCCATCTGTTCTGGCTCCCTTCTTTCCATCTAGTTTGCACATTTGTTCGTAAACTTCAGCGAAGCGGATGGTTAGTTCTGATAATTTCACAACGTAGCTATTCGATATTTCCACAGCTTTAGCTGTGGGCATTGGTTCCCCATTATCATTAAATTTCTCCGCATAGATGCTAATAAAAAACGACGCAAGCAGATTGCTCACATCCCCACCCGTCGTAGCTACACTATCTTTCCACGACATGGAGGATGGAATATCCATATTGTTCCGTCTCCTGCTTTTGACGAATTTCCAAAACTGGCTCGAATCCATCCGTACAAGCTCCTCCATCCTGGACGTGTATGCGCTGTAACACCCTTTGCCAATTCTTTTGCGCATCTTTTTTC
The DNA here is from genome assembly GCA_027475135.1 of Bactrocera correcta. Lineage (NCBI taxonomy): Eukaryota > Metazoa > Arthropoda > Insecta > Diptera > Tephritidae > Bactrocera > Bactrocera correcta. The sequence continues at coordinate 149,135,596 of CM050325.1, read as the reverse complement.
TGCTGTATTTTTCCTATCAGCTCCCTAGAAAACCAACATGGATAATTGCTTTTCCTGTTAGTATGGACAGGAAAAAATTGCACAATTCTATCATTAATTCTTTCGTATAGCAAGTTTACCTTGTCATCCAGTGATACTAACTTATACACTTCAATCCAGTTACTCCTCAAAAAGAAGTCATTCAATCCCACGTAGTTCGCCTTCTTGAATGCATAAGTTGGTGCCACGTTCATTTTTAGGTTGACCTTAATCTCCGCACGTATACTTATAGCCGGGTGGTGCTTACCTTCATCACTAATAGCCTCGGTATTGTCCACACATACTTCAACGCTGCTAAAGCATAAATCAAGCGTACGATCATTTACATTACGAATTAGATTGTACTGTTGGCAGTTAGCCACACTCATCTCACTGTATACCTTATTTGCACATTCATCTTGAGGACAGCTACTGGGGACATTATAGTCGCCAACGATAATCAATGTACCATTGGGATATTTTTCTTCAAATACAAAATTGTTGACATATGACTCGCATACTTATCCAACGATGACAGTGGCGGAAGATACACACATCCAACTAATAGATCGCCCTCAGTATATTTTACTTTGATAAAAACTTGCTCGACCTTACTACAGTTAGTTGGAAGTAGCTCAGCATTAATACTACACTTCACCACAATGAAAACACCTCCACCTCTCGTGCAATTGCTTGTTTGGTTGTCTCTATCTTTCCTAAATATTAAATACGTATCGTCACCACTTCACTATCTTATATTGTTACATGAAGCCATGACTCGCTAACACTAATCAAGCCACATTGATGTCCTGCTGATGAGATTAAGAACTCTTTTAATTTTGTTCTTAACCCTCGAGTATTTTGATAGTATATACTATATGTAACTTACGAATCTTTAGGCTTTTCTTTTGGCGCACGAAAAATCTGCTTATCGACTATCCTCGACACCACATTAATGTATCTAATTGTCTTGCTGTTATCTCCGCCCTTAGTTAGATTATCAAGCTCCGTACATAGATTCCTGAGATGCTCTTGCTGTGCTGGAGTTAGGTTCGCCTTAACTCACCAGCTGTCTTAATACGCAATAGACTCCTAGCATCTGCTGCAGACTTTGTAGTTAGTAATAGCGGACGAATCCTACCACAGCACGACCGATTCTACGGAGACCGAGTTTCGGACCAACCTCTGACATCTCCTGTGGTAATAATGCGACAACCTTCTCAAATCATCCAGACGTCGATCATAGCCTACCGGCTTCTCAGTCTCCGGCACGTTCAAAGCAATAACCTTTCTTTCTCGCTTATTGCGAAATAATGTTGGAATCCAAATTAAGTCCATCGAACGATATTAATTTATTCTCGACAGCGCCGACCTTCTTATCTAATTTCTCATAATGGTGCAAGATTGCTCTGTTGTTCTCTGCCAACTTATTCAAGACCAGTCGAATTCCTGCAACGCTGGTCTAAATATTTTCAATTGTTTTCTTGAACGGTGCTAAATATTTCTCAAACATTTTCGCCAACTCCGATTTGCTTGTTGATAACGGCAAAGCATCGCAAGTTAATATGAACAGTTTTCCGAAACGCAGCAGCAATTTTCTTGAAACTCGTCACTCAAGTCGCTTCACTTCTTGTTGAACCAATTCTTAAAACTATTGCAGCTAATACTTCCTGAGTTTCCCCTTATAATCTTGGAGCAAGTTAAACACACATATTTACTCGACGCCATTTTGTTAATTATTAAGCTTAAAGTGCAACTTAATAGAGAGCTATAAGCGAGAATTTGTTAACTCGTATAACGAGTATTAAGCGATAAGTCGTGTAAATTAAAGATAAGTATACAGCTATTATTTGGTATTTGGACTTTTATTTAGCAACCGAATGATCGAACTCAAGAGTAATTACAATACCTTGTACCGAGAAATCTGTTATAATAAAAATGTGAGCCGCTCAAAATAATGCGCAATTTTTCATGCCGATACTCAGAGTATAGGCAAGCAAATGCAGTCGAAACATGTACGCTATGACGCTAATTCTGCCAGCGTCAAAAAAAAAGATCGTCAAAAACGACTAAGCTTAGATTTCTGACTTCGGCACATGCGAAGCAATGCTTTTACTTTCAGTTGCTATCATTGTATAAACCTAGAAGAACGTGCGCACATACATAGCAATATTTTTTTTGTGATACACACTTGCAAAAAAAACATTCAAAATGTTCAATAAAGAATGGCTGTACAATTTCTTTTTCCTTGAAAATAGAGATGGCGAAGCGCAATGCGTTATTTACTTGCTTTAATGCAAACAAAACTGAAATTTAATTTAGAAAAACATTATATGAATTGTCACACTCGATTTCACCTTATTTCAGGTGACGAACGGGCACGTATTCTGTATGAATTAAAAGCCCTGTTTTACTTAAAATTTTATTTTGATGATGTTTCCGTTGTTTGTAATGTTGCTGTTGTTGATGATGTTGCTGTTGTTGACAATGTTGCTGTTGTTGATAATGTTGCTGTTGTTGATGATGTTGCTGTTGTTGATGATGATGCTGTTGTCGATGATGATCGTCCATTTGAAGATGGGGTCTTCTTTAAAGATATGGGCATTTAATTTTTTAGCTGTTTTGGCGAAACTGGGAAGGAGGTCTGTAAACTTTTAGAGGCCACTCCATTATCTCGCCCAACTATAACTCGGCGAACTGAAAAAATTAGTTCGTACATATTTGCCTGTCCCCGAGAAGGACTCCAAAATTGCAGTTATTTTTCTATTTCTTTAGATGAAACTACGGACATTACAAACATAAGTCAACCAATTATTTGCGTCAAATCGGTTAACGAAAATTTAGAAACATTTGAAGAAATGCTTTCTCTTGTTCCCTTTCATGGTAATGTAACTGGAAAACTTATTTTCGATGCTGTTACCGAATATGTTTTTTCTACTGTTCATTCAAAGAAGCTGAGTTCAGTCAGCACTGATGGTGCGGGAGTTATGGTTGGGCAAAAAATTGATCTAGTAAGGTTTCTTCGAAAAAATAATATTAATATTGCCACATTTCATTGCATTATACATCAGCAGGCTCAGTTTGCAAAACAATTAAATATGGTAAATGCAATGGAGACGGCTGTCAATATTATAAATAATATTAGAGGGGGACACCGAGCCCTTCGTCATAGACAATTTAAAATATTGTTGCAGGTTATGGCGATTTGCTAATGTGCACAGAGGTTCGATGGCTAAGTCGTGGCAAATACATAGAAAGACTCTTAAATTTAAAGGATGAAGTCAAGATTTTCTTCAGGACGGCAACAGCCCTGAGTTATAAGAATTGCGGAATAAAATGGGGGATAAAGATTTTTTATAAGATTTAGCCTTTCTTTGCGATGTAACGACAATTGTTAATGATTTAAATCTCCATTTGCAAGGCAAAAAAAAAATATATTTTTGACTTAATTGCATATGTTCGCAAATTTGAAAGGAAAATTAAAATAATAATAGAGCAATTAAAAATGAAAATATGCTAAGCTTACCAAGAGAGATAATAATGGACTATAAAAATCAAAAGAAACTACCTGAATATGTGGTAGTCCTAGAATCGATTTTGACAAATTTTAATACAAGGTTTCAAGATTTCATTAAAATTCAGCAACTTATTTCTCTCCATATTGATCCTATAAATTGCATTATCGAAAAACAAGATGATAATTTTCATGAAGAAATACTTAGAACGCGAAATGATTCTAACTTACTTCTAGGCGCGCGTAAGGAATTTGACGAAAATTAATTCACAGTCGTATCCAAAAATTAAAAATGAAGTATACAAGTTATACTCAATGTTTGGGTCGACTTATAATTGCGAAGCTGCGCTTTCTTCGCTTAAATTTCTTCACCCGAAATACAGGAATTCAGTTTCGAATAAGCATATAGTGGACTTAATGAGAATCAAAACTTACGATCTTGAAGTCGATATGGAAAAAATCATGGAAAGTTAAAAAAAATTAACACACGTTCTTGCTGTTTTTGTTGTTATTATTGTTGTTCTTAATTGCTTTTTTAATCAAAAACCATAATTTTTTATTTTTTTCGAAATTTCTAATAACGAAATAAACAAATAGCACGATTTCACTCAGTGTACTAAGCAAGCGCGCACACACAATCATACGCTAGCAGATATCAAATGTGTGATTTTATGCGTTGGTAAATAAATTGCGCATTATTCTGAGCGGCTCTGATATAAAACCAGCGACAACAAAATCGATAAATGTTGATCTCTAGTCTGAACACAAATTATTTGTTAAAATGGACTCTGTTCTTTGAGCGAGTGATTGACAGTGGCTTTTCAACGAGAGTAAAGTACAACTTGTTCATGTGTTTGGTGATTGGTATAAAATTGTTATTTGTTATTAATATTTGTGAGAAGTGTTTAAAATGCATAAGTAGATAAAAACGATATTAGGTGTGAATATCTTAAATTTTTTTTGTACTACTTCATTTTTGTAAATACATTAGTACTAAAATATGAAATAAGTAGCAGTCAAAACTGTTGATTAGCACCTACAGAGTAATCATGGTCCAAAATGGGTATGAATCATTTTAAACCTTTTACGGTTCTGGATAAATTTTAGCGTAGAAACTTTCGAATTCGGGCCTAACATGTATATCAGCTGATCAAGGAAGTATCGTGGTGGATAAAAGTTCACATACACCCCAGTTTTCAAGGTTCTGATATTACCTAAAGTTTCACAAATCGGATTTCTTCCGCGTCGCGATCTCTCAAGGTACTGTTAAAAATAGAAAGTCCGCCCGCGAATTAGAATAGCATCCCCGAATTTCGGGGTTAAAATGGGTATGTACATATAGAGGAGGCCCTCCAGATCAAGAATGTATATATTCAGCAGCGCTTCAAAACAAAAAAAAATAATAACCATGGCAACCCTTTTCTTATTGTGCATATGCAGAGAATTTAACTAAAATGAAATAATTTAAAAAAAAAACGTTCACAACAAATATTAAAAAAATATTTTTATTTCAATATTTCAACTTAAAACGCAAATATCTTTAAAACCAAGGATAATGGGATACCCAACTTATTCCAGTGTGAGAGCGCCTAAAAATAAGCGTTGTTTATAACTTTTTCCTTTATGGCCAGATCGAACAAAATAAGATATATTGGGCATTTTAAATTAAAACATTTATTACGATTACAAATTATAATATATTGAACTTTTAATATATGGCAAAACTACTTTAATCTTTTTTTATGATTTTATGGTATATTAAAACAACTGACTTTCGATCTTTCAGTACTTAATAAGGTGAATTAAGCCTGTTTTTAATCATTTGTAATTGAAAATTAATTATAATGTGCATCAAATTACAAAACGCTTCATGAAATATATTTAAATTTCGCATTTTCTTTGATTTTCATTGTTTTACATTTTTATGAGCGATGTTGTTGTTGTTGTAGCGACAGAATTCTGCCGAGTTGACAGTCCTTGGCTGGATGAAAATCCGGGTCCGTTCCGGTTACGTAGACCCGACTGTCGTGGGAACGACAGTCGATCTTGAACGGCGGCAACGAATTCCTCCGTTCACATACTGTGAGCGTCAAAAATAAGTAAACAGCAACTCTATCACTATTAAAGTGTTTATTACAATGCAGTCTTTAATACAATAATAGAAAGTTTTATTATAGAATTCAAGGCATATATTATAAGAGTTTAACTTAGTATTAATAATAAACAAAAACTAAGCCAAAAATAATTAGCTTAAACTAAAAATACTCTCGTTTTTTCGCGTCAAAAAAAAAAAAATAAACAGTGGCAAGAACTGTTGCTTGTTTTTAATACTTATTTCGGGGAACCGCCAAATTTCCTTTGGAAACCGTTATCATTCAGGAGGGTGAGTGTAGTAAAACATTTTTTTATATCCTTATTGTATTTTTTGAGGTTAAATCGCCAAAATATATACAAAATATATAAACCGTTACCATTCAGGAGGGTGAGTGTAGTTAAACATTTTTTTATATCCTTATTGTATTTTTTGAGGTTAAATCGCCAAAATATATACAAAATATGTAATGGGTAAGCGAACAACCAATGAAACGGTTAAAAAATCATATTGGATTTACATAAAAAAGGTAAATCTTGTCGGGAGATCCGAGAAATAGTTGGAAGACACTATTGCACAATAAAAAAAAATTATTGATAAACATGTAAACAGCAGACTGTTAAAAATTTATAAGCACCGGGCCGACCAAAGCGCCTTACTTACACTGAAGCGCCATCAATAGTACGGGAAGTAAAAACAAATCCAGCTTCAAACGCTGTTCAAATATCAAAAAATATAGGGAAGACATCGGGTAAACCAGTATATGCCAGTACAATTAGGAGAACGTTGCATAAAAGCGGTTTGCATGGACGAGTACAACGCCAAGTGCCTTATGCATCAAAGGCGAATCCACAGATGAACTTGGAATTTTCAAAAAAAGTATACAAATCAGGTTGAAAACTTCTGGGAAAACATTTTTTCGAATCGAAACAACCTCGTAAAATTTGGCGGCACGATTACGGTTTTTCCGGCGCCGCGATTTTATTGTACTAATAGATAGAGGAGGTCCTCAGGATTAAAAAATGTATACACATATACCATCCTCAGACTCATAGTTTCCGAGTTATTTCACTTTAAAGTTCCACAATTTTACATGCAATTTAGTCCTATTTTGTTTTGTTTTGTTTTTCTTCACATGTCATTACAAGTACCAGTGTTGCCACATATTGTGTTTTAAAAAAACTATGAAAAATTTTTCTATTTAACATTTATAAAGAAAATGATACAAATGGTTTTTGTATCTTATGTTAATTAATAAATAAAGATAAAAAATAACATTCCTTTGTGTCGAACTACTTTCTGCACTGGCGGCCTTCGGCCGCGCTTCAAAAAAAATAACCCTCATCGATCGAACACCGGGGTTTTCACAGTGCCTTTGTGTCGAACTACTTTCTGTACTGGCGGCCTTCGGCCGCGCTTCAAAAAAAATAACCCTCATCGATCGAACACCGGAGTATTCACAGTTCCTTTGTGTCGAACTACTTTCTGCACTGGCGGCCTTCGGCCGCGCTTCAAAAAAAATAACCCTCATCGATCGAACACCTGGGTATTCACAGTTCCATTGTGTCGAACTACTTTCTGCACTGGCGGCCTTCGGCCTATTTTAATCAAAAAGAGAGAAAAACTGAAAAACTTTCATACATACATTTTAATTGTCAATATGAATATATCATATAAATATACGAAACACATTTTTGATTATATTTTCAGGAGACAAAGTATGGCAACACTGCTATTTGTCATAAATGTAAACACGCAAATCAATTGAAACTTTGAATGTGCAAAATAATTTTTAAAGTATATTTATTTTCTTAAAAAATATACTATTAGTGTAAATTTTTGATAAATACGAATGTGTACAGTGTAATTAAATATATATTAATTAAAAAATATGTGAAAAGTGGGTTAAACATAGTGAAATAACGAACATTGTTTTTACAAATTTTTGAACTTTAAAGTGAAATATCTCGAAAACTATGGGTCTGAGGACCGTATATGTATATACATATTTTAATGCTGAGGACCTCCTCTATCCATCCGTACCATCCGTACCATCAAATCGCGGCGCCGGAAAAATCGTAATATTGCCAATTTTGCGATCCAAAAATAAAGCCTTTAATGATAAGTGTGTTACCAACACCGTAAAGGACGGTGGAGGATCTGTTATGGTTCGGAATTTCATTTTTATTGAGTCCACGATTAACAATTTGGATTATTTCAACATTTAAAAAAATAGCGTTACTCAAAGCATTGGAAAATTTGGCCTATCAGGAAACTGAATATTTCAACAGAATAACGATCCTAACCTCGAGTCCAAAATTGTTAGTGGGTGGCTGTTATATCGAACACCAAAACTCTGGATAACCCTCTACAGACCCCAGACATTAATCCAATCGAGCACCTGTGGGAGTACCTTGCCCGAAAAATCCGGCAGAGGCACATTTCAAGCAATCTAAATAAGGCTTTGATTAAATAAGGCTTTGATTGAAGAATGGAGCAAAGTCTCCAGAATTTACAAAAAATATTGCAGACTACATGCCAAAAAGAGTGAGTGAGGTCCAGAAGTCGAAAGGAAAGGGAACAAAATACTAGAATGAATATTACTTTACTTTATGTACATAGATTGTAACTCTAGAGTACTCTGTTTACTTTTGTTGACGCGAAATTTTTAGTTTAAGCTAATTATATTTGGCTGTGCTTAGTTCTTTTTTATTATTAATACATAATATAATAAATGCTATAATAAAACTTTTTATTATTGTATTAAAAACTGCTTGGTAATACACACTTTAATATTGATTGGATGGCTGTTTACTTATTTTTGACGCTCACTGTATATTTTTGCTATAATTTCAATCTGGCCGTTCCAGTCATTCCAATTACAAAACGCCAAAACCTCCCCAATCCAGTCAACTGTCAAAGTTTAGGTGGTTTTGACGTTTAGCAATTCCATTGAGAGAAGCGTTGGTAATCTCATTATCTCTGTTTAAAACTATAATTCAGCGCCATTTATATATACATATGTATATTTTTGTGATCTGGAGAACGTCACCTTTCCAGTGATACCCATTTTTTTCCTGAAATCCGGGGATGCTATTCTAAATCCCAGCATTTATACCCATTAACACTTTACTAATTCGTTTCTTATCATTTATTTTATTTTATACAGTGCAAAAAAAAACTTTTAATCAATATTTAACTTATGTTCAATTATTTTGATTCACACAATAACAAAAAGGTTGCAGTGTTACTTTACGTACATATTTCACAGAAGCACCAAAAGACATTAAGAAAACACATAATATCCCAATGACAGAAAATATATAACATATTAGTTTTCTGCATAGAATTCCTTTCTGCAATGGTGGCCAGGTGTGTCCAACACCTCGGCGTGCTCAGTTCTTTTACGTTGCACTCGGTTTTGCGTTGGCGGCTTTGGACGCGCTTCAAAAAAATAACGTTCGGTCAGACCAACACCTGGATGTGCTTAGTTCGTTTGTGTTGAACTCCTTTCTGCTTTGGCGGTTGTTGTTGTTGTAGCGGCAGAATTCTGCCGAGTTGACAGTCCTTGGCCGGCTAAAAATCCGGGTCCATTCCGGTTACGTAGACCCGACTGTCATGGGGTCTACCGCCGCGCTTAAAAAAAAATAACCCTAGCCGATCCAACACCAAGATTTATCAAGGTAAAGAGAATTCTGAATGCGTTTACATTATTCATCACACGTTAGTGAATTTAGTTATGACGTCATAATCTTTCTTTTTTCTTATTTTTATTCCTTTACAAAATATGGTAACACCAATTTTTTGCTTGTTTGCAACCATTTTCTTATTTTATGAATAAATGGATTTTAACTAAAATTTGATATGGAATAAAATAAATGATTAGAAACGAATTAGTGTAGTGTTAGTGGATATAAAAGTATAAAATATAAGTGTAAAATGCTTAATAAATCGGAGAAACTTGCTTTATATATATATATAACGGGTGATTTTTTTGAGGTTAGGATTTTCATGCAGTAGTATTTGACAGATCACGTGGGATTTCAGACATGGTGTCAAAGAGAAAGATGCTCAGTATGCTTTGACATTTCATCATGAATAGACTTACTAACGAGCAACGCTTGCAAATCATTGAATTTTATTACCAAAATCAGTGTTCGGTTCGAAATGTGTTTCGCGTCCGTGTCCGATGAGCGATGAGGCTCATTTCTGGTTGAATGGCTACGTAAATAAGCAAAATTGCCGCATTTGGGGTGAAGAGCAACCAGAAGCCGTTCAAGAACTGCCCATGCATCCCGAAAAATGCACTGTTTGGTGTGGTTTGTACGCTGGTGGAATCATTGGACCGTATTTTTTCAAAGATGCTGTTGGACGCAACGTTACGGTGAATGGCGATCGCTATCGTTCGATGCTAACAAACTTTTTGTTGCCAAAAATGGAAGAACTGAACTTGGTTGACATGTGGTTTCAACAAGATGGCGCTACATGCCACACAGCTCGCGATTCTATGGCCATTTTGAGGGAAAACTTCGGACAACAATTCATCTCAAGAAATGGACCCGTAAGTTGGCCACCAAGATCATGCGATTTAACGCCTTTAGACTATTTTTTGTGGGGCTACGTCAAGTCTAAAGTCTACAGAAATAAGCCAGCAACTATTCCAGCTTTGGAAGACAACATTTCCGAAGAAATTCGGGCTATTCCGGCCGAAATGCTCGAAAAAGTTGCCCAAAATTGGACTTTCCGAATGGACCACCTAAGACGCAGCCGCGGTCAACATTTAAATGAAATTATCTTCAAAAAGTAAATGTCATGAACCAATCTAACGTTTCAAATAAAGAACCGATGAGATTTTGCAAATTTTATGCGTTTTTTTTTTTAAAAAAGTTATCAAGCTCTTAAAAAATCACCCTATATATATATATATACCCATTTTAACCCCAAAATCGGGGGATACTATTCTAAATCGCAGCCCTGTCAACAGTTAAACAATTTTCTATTTTAAAAATTACATTTTACACTCGTAGTGAACATCATTTCTGTGCTAACAATTATAAGGAAATGGAGCGCTGCCATATGATAATAAACAAATATAACATGAGCAATTCGCTGAAATTTCCCTTTTTCCGCTATAATTCCTCTAACTTTAATTAGAAATCTTAATTCTAATAAAAACAAGCGTCTATAAATTATTTATTTAATTAAAATGAGTATTAACAATATTTCCAACTTCTTCTTTACTGGTGTAGACACCGCTTTCGCGATTGTAGCCGAGTTAACAACAGCGCGCCTGTCGTTTCTTCTTTTCGCTACGTGGCGCCAATTCCAAGACCAACAGTCCATAGTAACTTATAAAGTCAGCTCCAATAATTCCGCTCGTAAGTTGAGGAAGTTCCAAAAGAATTCTAGTCTTAAGCCTAAATGGATTTTAAAAAGCACTTTTTTGTTAGATCGCCGAAAGAACAGCCCTTGGTCGGATAAAAACCGAGTCAATTCCGGTGCGTAGAACCGGCTGTCGTGGGAATTAAGAAGCACTTCGCCGTATACGGTAATTGGGGTGCCGTTTGCCGCAAACAGTTTAACGGTTGATGGCTTCGCGAAATGAACTTTTATCTCATTTATATTAAATACATACCATGCTGTCCTGAATCCATAAAAAATATTTTCAAGAATTCCGTTCAGACAATAAAAAAAAACCACTTGCAATTTCGAGAACAGTTGAGAGTTTCGCGAATAAGCACGTGCGTTCTGAACGAAGTCTAGGTTCCGACTACTTGTGTGGCAATATAGCGGCCTGAAGGTCATTCATTTAATCGGTTCATTGTAGAACGGTTATTTAGGTACCAAAAAAATCAATTTTGAGTACCATCGCTAAAGTTTGTAATTTTCAATTTTGTCCGGTTTTTTGAGGGTAAATGCTCCTATGTGCGTCGATGGAAACAGCGCTGGTACATTCATCAAGCAAAGCATATTTCGGTCGAAAAATATATAAGTAATACAATTCTTTTAGAATTTGTTTTTAGAAAATTTGATTTCCCTTGGTAATCCCAAGAGCAGCCGGTCTCAGCGGAAGAGTTGACATAACTGGCTACATAAGAGCGACTTTAGCGTCTAAATACCTACACTACTTTGTCCTAACTTTAGTTGCTGCACGTCATTGGCCGCGTGACTTCTTAGTTGCTTACACTAGCAACTGTTTACCCAATTCTTTGCTGTCTTTCGTTTATTTGTTGTCACGCGCAATGCTAAAAGTGTTCGATCAGCATAACGGCCGGATGCATACTTAATGCGGTATTGAGCTCTTATTAACGTGTAAAGTTGCAGACGCGCCGTCAGCGAATTCGGTGCAAGTGATATTTTTGCCGGATGTTTGGTTACCTGTGCTAACTACTCCCCCTCTTGAAGTGAAAGCGTCCTCGGTTTCCTTTATGATGTTCTTTAGTACTACCATATTTCTTTGTCGTTTTCACATAAATATTGCTATGCTCATAGCTGTGGCAATTAGGATTAGGAGCAAGGCGGTTCCCGATTGTATTGAGCGGGTTGCAGTAAGATTCCGTAGGTGCGCTATGTGCCTGAGGTTTTTTATATTAACTCTTTGTAGGTATGGGAGTGATAACAACTCGATATGTTCTATAAAGTTGACGTGCTGCGCGGGTACTGCTTCAGGATGCGAAAGTATATTGTTATTGTAATTTCGCCTTTGAATGTTATCAAAAAGGTTCCTCTAGCTAATCTTGTTTTTGACTGTTTTTTCGGTGTAAAAACTAGTAAATTTGTTTCCTATTCTCCTGTTGGTCTTTACAAAAACTTTTTCTCCTGACTTATATTGTCTTGTTTGTCTTTTTATATTGTATGTTCTTAAGTCCTTTTATTGGGTGGGCAATTGCTATTCGAACCTCTTTACGGTCGGGCAATGGAACGTCTGCTCCATCGTCATCGATTGGGGAACCGCGTTCGCCTTTTCCTGGCGTTCTGCGTTCACTGCCATTCAGCAGGCTGGAGAAGTGTTCCCTCCATAATTTAAGTATATTCTGGGCAACGCTAACTAGATCACCTTTGGGGGTTCTGCAAGAGTATGCTCCGGTCTTGCAACCTTCTGTTATCCAACGCATTTTTTCGAAGAATTTTCGAGCATTACCCCTGTCGGTCAGCTTGTCAAGCTCTTCATACTGACGCATTTCGACTTCCTTTTTCTATCTGTAAATGCATCTCGCTTTTCTCTTCAACTCTCGGTATCTATCCCATCCCGCACGTGTTGTGGTCGATCGTAACGTTGCAAGGTAGGCAGTCTGTTTTACCTCCTTCTTTCCGCCAGCTGTACGTAAGGAGCCGTCTCACAGTTCCCTTATACCGAGTTGTTGACGAGTGCTCTCAGAGAGTAGGAGTGAAAGCCAAATAGAAAATTATTCGGCTGTCTGTTTTGATTGCAGCTTCTCGACGTCAAACCTTCCTTGTGTTTGTTCGCGTGCGAATATTGGCTGCAACAATATAGTGCTCCGAGTCGATGTTAAGACCCCGAAACGCACGCACATCTAAAACACTGGGGACGTGTCTTCTGTCTATCACAACATGATCGATCTGCTGGTTGGTGGTTTTTCGATCTGGTGACAGCAAGGCGGCTTGATAATTTTCTTATGCTGGAATCTAGTACTACAGATAACCATATTTCTGGGCCCATCGAAGTCGATCAGCTACAACCCATTTGGAGCTGAATTAACCGACTGTAGTGCCAAAGATACCTTCTTTGCTCACCCTGGCCTTAAAGTCGCAAAGCACGATTTTGATATCGTGAAGGGGGCAGCACTCATAGGTGTGCTCCAAGCGCTCATAGAAGGTATCTTTAGTCACATCGTCCTTCTCTTCCGTCGCGGCTTGGGCGCAAGTCAGCGATATCTTAAAGAACTTCGCGTTGATGCAGATTGTGGGTAGACGTTCATCCATCAGGGTGAATCCACACCAAACTTGCGGTCCTCTATATAACCACTGTAGTAAATGCCACAAGGACCTACTCGTCTCAATCCTTGTCCCGTCCATCAGATATCTTGGGCGGCGGTGATGTCAGCCTTCACTCTAACGAAGACATTAACCAGCTAGGCAATGGCACCTTCCCAATTAAGCAACCGGACATTCCAGGTACATGCCTTCAAATTGTAGCCTTTAATTCGTTTGCCATGGTCGTCAAAGGAGGGTCTCAGAGAACTTTCCTCAATTGTGTGAACTTCTACACGTGACTCATTCCTTAACTTACAAAGCAGAATTGTTGGATATTGATAAGGTTGAAATTAGATACATATAGTCAGACACACACTGTTAGCATACAGTCTGTTAATCAATTTAAAGTTTTCTCATAAACTGTATTTTTTGTTTTGTTATCTGGTGCGTAACACCAGAGATAATTAGCCTTGCGAATTTGGCCTCTATTTACTTCCTATAAGTATAAGTAATACAATTCCTTTATAATTTGTTTTAAGACAATTTTATTTACTTTGGTAATCCCAAGGGCAACCGAGCTCAGCGGAAGACTTGAAATAACTGACTACATAAGAGCGACGTTAGCGACTAAATACCTACACTACTTTGCCCTAACTTTAGTTGCACCACGTTATTGGCCGCGTGACTTCTTAGTTGCTTACACTAGAAACTGTTTACCCAATTCTTTGCTGTCTTGCGTTTATTTTGTTGTTGTTGGCTAAAAGTTTCGATCAGCATAATGGCCAAATGCATACTTAATGCGGTATTGAGTTCTTATTAACGTGTAAAGTTGCAGACGCGCCGTCAGTGAATTCGGTGCAAGTGATATTTTTGACGGATGTTTGGTTACCTGTGCTAACTTATATGATACGAATACTGAACTGATTTGAAATGCATCTGAAAGCTTGGGATTTGTTTATTCCAACGACTTAAAAATATAGATTCGTTGGTAGATAGATAAATAGTTAATACATGAAAAATTAAATCTGAGGTAGATAATTTGCATCTACGGTCTATGCTTACAGATAAATTAAATCTTTATATATAAAAAGTACGTGTCAGGTTGTTTGTCCGCGATGGACTCCTAAACTATTGAACCAATATAGTAAAATTTAGCACACTGTGTCCAGTTCGAACTTAGAAGATAGGATAGTAAAAACAATTTATAATAAATTTTACATTGAAAGCTGTATTAAATAGACGCTCTATTAGACGGACATCTCCATTAACCATGCACATTGATGATGTTTATTAAGTACATGAACATATTCTGAATTAAACCTCAAATACAATCCCTTGGATTCTTATACCGACAAAAACGTGTTCGCCTTTATTGGTAAATAAAATGTACTGTATTGAATAGTTTATTATATGAATAATAGTATAAAATGTATCCCACAGTAACGCGTGGCCGGATTCCCTGTGTATAAATGTAATGTAATGATATTTTTTACAAATAAAAAACCGTTTAAATTTTTGACTACCATTAACAAAACGTTAATTTTTTATTTCAAATTATAATATCGTATAAATACCATTATAATTATTTGGTAAAAACAAAAGGTTCTCAGAGGGTCAGAAACGTTTGAGAGCAGTTTTTACTAACATTTGAATATCGCATTAATGTGCGTTTGCGTGCTTTTGAAAACAATATTGTTTTTAAATTGGATTAGCTTTATGGTGTAACTAAAACTGCTAATTTCAGTTTATCTGACTATTATTTCGGGATCATTTGACAATTTTCTAAATATTTTAAATTTCACTTTTAATTGATTAATATATAAATATAATTATAATTAATAATACATATGTTTTGCTTTTAATTGTTATGCGGATATAAAAGGATAGTGAGTTTGTACGCTGTTATACATATTAAAGGTTGCCAACTTCACCTAAATGCAAAGGAAAGGCGAGATTTTGGTTTTCAGAAAATAGCAAAAGTGAAGTCACACAGGCAGTAATATTTTTACTATTGGTAAGTATGTATTTAAAACAAAACTTACCTGTGCTAAAAAAAAAGCCGTGCTTTTGCCCTGCGCTGTTTTTATCCCCCAGAGAGTATATCTTTCTAATCTCGTACGGCATTAAAACCATCACTATAAAATAAAATTAAATGTATGTAGATCTAAGAAATATTATGTAGTTAATCGGTATTAAATACCGCTGTGCAATATGTTCTAAACAGACCATTTTTAAAATGCCTCTGAGCTGATTCTCTGCAAAACCTTTGCGTAACATGTCTTCTCGACTGTCTGGGCAAATAATCTGGTCACAAAGACTTCCCGTTGACATATATGGACGTTGGGGAATGTAAAACATACATGGTTTATCCTTTACAGGCCATGATATATACAGTTCACCAGCATAAATGGGCCACAGACCACTTAATATACGGAATAGACTGGACTTACAACAGTCTTTTGGCCCAGTAATAAGTAGATACAATACGAAGAGTCAGACCTGACACGACAATATCAGAATTAGGTGTGACCACAGGAACAGCTCGTCCTGTGATGGTCATATCATTAGGCGTATCTGTGTAAACAATATACAAAGCTATCCACAACTTCAAAGTTATGGCTGTCAACAGTGACGTGAGAGCCAAGTCGCGAGTGCGGCGACTGTTTGTTTGATGACAGGATATATTTCGTCTTGCCCTCGTTAACTGCCAGGCTAATTTGCTTGGTTCCTTGTCTAGTCTAAAGGAAGCAGAAATAACGGCGCGGGTGCTGAAGCCGAGGATATCAATATCATCCGCATACGCCAGCTGCTGTACACTCTTATAAAAAATTGTACTCGCTCGATTATGTTCTGCTTGAATCATTTTCTCCAGCAGCAGAATGAAGAAGCCGTACGATAGGGAGTCGCCTTGTCTGGAACCTCGTTTGATATTGAACGGCTCGGAGAGGTCTTTACCGATCCTGACGGAGCTTTTGGTGTTTTGGTGTTTGGTGTAAGTTTACACAGACGAATTAGTTTTGCGGGGATACCAAATTCAGGGGTCGAATCGTTACATCCGTGAACGTATCACCCGTCACGTAAAAGTCTGTATTTCGTATTATGACATACGTGATCGTAACGCTTATATACGTGATCGTAACGCTTTTATTGTAATCTGGCATGATGACATACGTGAGCGAGTATATAAACGTATCCGTTCGTTCGAACCGTCACTCGAACGCAAACTACCGATCGTAACAGACGAATTATTTAAAAATGTGAGTATTTAGTAAATTTTAAATTTAAAATTTTTAATAATAAATCTATTTTAAGACAAATTATAATAAACTAAATCCTTAACAAAAAGATGTAATGGCGGAATTCATGTCAAGCCATCCATGCTTGGCAAAAAATAAACTTCCAAACTCTGCGCAAGGAAGAATTGCATCCAACAAATTATGGGAGGAACTGGCGAAGCAGCTTAATGCCGTGGGGCCACCAGTTAAAGATGCTAAGTTGTGGAGGAAGGTATGTATATAATTTATATGCAATATATTTTGATAAAATATTAATTTTTTATGGATTTTTTTAGGTTTTTGCTGATCAAAAATATCAAGCAAAAAAAAAAAACTTTCCTTTAATAAGGCACAGTAGCGAACTGGTGGAGGGCCCTATAATGAAAAGTTGATCACTGCGACTGACGAACTGCTAGTTGAAGCAGCTGGACTCGAAGCTTGCGTAGAAGGAATAACAAATGTTTCTGCATTTGGAAATAACCCAACTACGCAAGCTTCGACGTTTCTCGTTAACTGTGATAGCAGTGATGAGGAGGCAAGCCCTTTCCCCAGCTCCTTACCAGGCCCAACAACTTCCACACAGTCGCTACTAGCTACAACAATTGCAACAGAAAAAACTCCACGCACACCGAGGAGAAAAAATAGAAGTGACGAGAAGTTGGAGTTACTTCAACAAAACATGAAGTCGCTATTGGCTTTTCAAAAAGGCATAGACCAGAAGCTTGATAGGTTAACAGCAGCACAAGAAAAAATGCTGGCACTACAGGAAAAGCTGGTTGCCATTAAGTTGGAAAACCACCGCATCCAACAATCAACACGGGAGTTAGACCACGAGATAAAAAAAAATTGGAGCTCGAAACCTTACGAAGGAATTTATTATAAAACATGGTACATGGATGTAAATATTTTTAGTTTTAAGCATTTAATGAATTTTTTAATTTAAAAGAGCTTTATGTTTTTTGAATTTTATTTATTTAATATTTAAGAAATGTGATAAAACCAGCAAACGTGATGAAACGACTAATAAAAATAATGAGTTTATATGAACAAAATTTTTGTATTTCAGTTTAGAAGGGAAAAAAATTTACAAGGGTAAATACATAGACATTTTCATCTTCAATTTATTAAAAAGTGCATTATTTGATCCCTTATTGTTTGGCCGATTGCGGTGAGGCGGTTCGCTACCCTAGTGTCGATATCCGTGGTTTGATCAGATTCGCAGTTCTGAGGATCATAATTTTTTATTTTAAATTTTATGCAGATGTTGTGTAATGCTGCACAAACGTTAGCAAATCTTGCCACTTTTGTCGGATGGTACCTTCCTCTGTTGCCATATGATAAAATTCTCCAGCGTCCTTTTAAAATTCCGTTGGTTCGTTCGACGATACATCTTGCCTTGGAATGTGTTTCATTGAACATAGCTTCACTTGCACCCTCCGAAGCGTTTCTGTAAGGAGTTATGCACCATGGTTCCAATGGGTAGCCAGAATCCCCTGTTAAAATATAAATAAAATCAATGTGGTTAAAAGAACAAAATGAAAATATGCCTAAAAGCCATGAATTTTAATTCCTGTTGTGCTGAAATCGTTCTTCCAAAACTCTTCGCTGGTCCGAGTGTTTCCAAACAAATGAGTCGTGGGCTGCACCACCGTATTGACAGTTAATAGCGAAAATTTTGTAAGTGTGATCACATATCTGACAATACAAAATTTAACAAATATGCATATATGTATGTTCAAGAAATATATTATAAAAGCAACTTACTATCATAGCGTTGATACTATGGTAGCCTTTTCTATTGAAGTACATGTGCTCGTTCACTGTGGGCTTTTGTCCCATCAACGCACCCTATAACTAAAAATTATTTATAATTAGTAATATTACTATTTTAGTAAAGAGTATATTCCCCTCCAGGAATTTTATATTGCTGCACAAACCACTCTTTACACGTAAGGGAATCCTCTGGTGTAAACCGTATAAACTGTGGACACAACTTCGTTTTCATTTCTTTAAGTACATGGGATGTCAGCTTCGAAACAGTGCTTTGACACACCCCGAGCGAAATGTGAGAGCGTGGTTGCTAATTGTAGCACTGGAGGCACTGCTCTGACGTCAGATTGCGTTAAACATATATTATTTAGGACATATTCAAAAGCCTCTTTAGTTAGACGAAATCGTTTTAAAAATCTGCAAAGAAAACTTCGTTAATGAGGTTGCATGATTTAATTTTGATATACCTACGCTTTGTTCAGCAGAGCCAAAGGATTGCTCCGATCTCTTAGTTGCCTCCGCACTATTTTTTCATCACCATCACTCTCACTAGAGCTCAAATAAAAAACAAAGTCAGATCCGTTTGATGTTTAAACTAACAAATTTATTAAATATTTTGCGACAGTTTTGACAGTTTCACATCTATTGAGACCTAAAAATACGATCCAAAGCAATGTTGAATTTAAAAACTATTGTGAATTGAAAACACATTACGATCCGTTCGCTTTCGTATGTCATAATGCCAATCGCCACATACGATTGACGTATCACGTAATTTTCTTTCGTACGTTTGCCGATCCGTGCACGGATGTAACGATTCGACCCCAGGCATCGCGGCATAAAGGCAGCTCCTTTTCGTGCTATCGAAAGCAGTTTAGAAATCAACGAAGAGGTGGTTTGTGTCGATTCTCCTTTCACGGGTCTTTTCCAAAATTTGGCGCATGGTGAATATCTGGTCGGTTGTTGATTTGCCAGGTCTAAAGCCACACTGATAAGGTCTAATCAATTTGTTGACGGTGGGCTTTAATCTTTCACACAATACGCTCGATAGAACCTTAAATACGTACACGATGTTAAGGAGGCATATCCCACGGTAATTGGCGCAGATTGTGGGGTCTCCCTTTTTGTGGATTGAGCAGAGCACACTTAAATTCCAATCGTTGGGCATGCTTTCTTCCGACCATATTTTAAAAAGAAGCTGATGCATGCTCCTTATCGTCGTGATTGAATAGCTCAGCCGGCAATCCATTAGCCACCGCTGCTTTGATGTTTTACAGGCGGGTAATTGCTATTCGAACTTCTTCATGGTCGGGTAATGGAACGTGTTGTTGTTGTTGTTGTTGTAACGGTTATCTAGTCCCCGTTAGGATGGTAAGGATTACCTGTGTTGTCGTCGAGGTCATCTAACGGTAGGCCCAGGAAACGTGCTGTTTCGACGGGGTCGGACCAAAGGGAGGAGGGTGTTAGATGGGTAGGGTTTGTGGGGCATACAAAGAGGTGGTCAGTGTCATGCGGGGACTCGTTGCATGCAGGACATACATTGGGTATGTCGGGGTCGATTCTGGATAAGTAGGAGTTTAACCTGCTACAGTATCCAGAACGAAGTTGCGCTAGGGTCACTCGCGTTTCTCGCGGCAACTGGAGCTCTTCGTCTGCTATAGATGGTGGTTTGACTCCAAGAACGCCATTCACGGGAAGGGAGTCGATGAAGGTGTTGATGGCTCCACTGTGAATGGCGGCCAGTGCCTGTCGATAGTTTGTTGCGTCCGAAGTCTGGTCGGCGTACTGTCTGATGTCGTCGACGTAGTCGAGGAAAGACCTCTTGATGCTCCTGGGAGGCGGTTCCGCTCCAAGCAGGTGGCTGCAGGGGTGATTCCTACGGAAACAACCCAGCAGGAACTGTCTGGAGAGGAGTTGATTATGCTCCTTTACGGGAAGCATATGCGTCTCACTGTGGAGGTGTTCGATGGGAGACATCAAGAGGCATCCCGTCGTGGTCCGGAGTGCAGTATTTTGGCAAGTCTGGAGTTTCCTCATCTGCGTACCACTGCATCCAGGCGACCATATGGGCGCTGCATAGTTGAGGACCGGCCGGCCGATTGCCTTGTAAGTTGCCAGCAACGTTTCTTTGTCTTTTCCCCATGTGCTGCCGGCTAGCGACTTGAGGATTTTGTTGCGGCTCTGTACCTTGGCGATAATCGCGGTCGTGTGGGGAGAGAAGGAGCATAGACTGTCGAAAGTTACGCCTAAAATCTTAGGGTTATTGACGGTCGGAATTTTTACGCCATCGACCGCAATATTAAGCTCAAGTCTATACTCCTTCGTCCAGTTTGTGAATATGGTCGCTGTGGATTTGGTGGGTGAAAGATGGAGGTTTCGTGCAGTGAGGAAACGGGAAAGGTCGGAGAGGTAGCTGTTTACCTTCGAACACATGCCATCGATTCCATTGCCCGACGTCATTATCGTGCAGTCATCTGCGTACGAGGTTATGGAAACCCCCTCTGGTGGTTGAGGAAGTTTCGAGATGTAGAAATTAAACAGTAGCGGGGAGAGGACACCACCCTGCGGAACCCCCTGTTTAATTCTTCTCAGTTTTGATGTTTCGCCTCGAAATAGTACGGATGACTGACGACCGTTCAGATAGTTCATGGTCCACCTCTTTAGCCCTGGAGGGAGAGTGGTTTTTTCGATGTCCTGCAGTAGCGTTGTGTGATTGACCGTGTCAAAAGCTTTTGACAGGTCCAACGCTACGAGGATCGTTCTTTCGCAGGGTGGTTTCTGGTTGAGGCCACGAACTATCTGGGCGTTTATGACGCTAAGTGCTGTGGTGGTGCTGTGCACTTTACGGAATCCATGCTGGTGGCTGGCTAGGCTCAGGTGGTGAGTGAAGGTCGGGAGTAACAAGGCTTCAAGTGTCTTCACTACTGGGGAGAGGAGAGTTATCGGGCGATAAGATTCCCCTTTGTTGGCGGGTTTCCCAGGTTTCAGTAGTGGGACCACTCTTCCGACTTTCCACACATCGGGTATTTGAAGAGTGGTGAGCGACAGGTTGAAGACCTTGGTGAGATATTTTACTCCCGTCGAGCCTAGATGCTTTAACATTAGCATATTGATTCCGTCTGGGCCGATGGATTTGGACGATTTTGCCTTGTTGATGACACCCTGAACCTCCTCATCGGTGAAAGTAAGTGGCGCGCAGTTGTTTGGCATTTTGCGCAGCCGTCGGTTAACACATCTCTTAGCTTTGTCTACCGAAGGGTGCAGTGTAAACTGCCGGCTGAAGTAGCTCGCGCACTTCTTCGGGTCCGAGGAGGCATGACCGTTGAATTGAACTTCAACTCGGTCGTCATGTCTCCTCGGATTAGACAGAGCTTTGACAGTAGCCCAAAGCTTACTCACACCGGTGGAGAGGTTGCAGGACCTCAGGTGCTCTATCCATTTCGTCCGCTTATGTTGATTTACCATTCGCCGAATCTCCAAATTGAGATCCCTTATTCGGGGATCCCCAGGATCGGCATGGCGTAAGGTGTCGCGCTCATTAGCTAGAACCGCTGCTTCGGCTGGGAAATTGGGGCGGATTTCCGCTAATCTTCCAGCCGGGATGAAGCGAGCGGTAGCTGCTGCGATCACCTTGCGGAATTGACGCTCGCCAACGCATACGTCCGTAGGAATGGGTAGAGCGTTGAAGGTGTTCTCGGTAAATTCCGTGAAGCCGACCCAATTAGCTTTTTTAAAGTTAAAGAAGGTACGGTTATCCACGGAAACAAAATCGGAAGGCTTCTCGATCGAGATAATTATGGGCAGATGGTCTGAAGCGAGAGTTAGCATAGGTCGCCAGGTTATGCTATTAATCAGACCACCGCTAGCAATGGTAATATCTGGCGAGCTATTACAGGTGCCCATAACTCTGGTGGGGGCTTCGTCATTCATTGTGCAGAATGTCGAACCGTCTATCTGTTCCGCCAGCTCCATCCCCCTACGATCATTTGACAGGCAGGAATGCCAAAGATCGTGGTGCGCGTTAAAGTCGCCTAGTACCATACGGTTTTCACCACGAAGTAGCGCGCCTATGTTCGGGTGATATCCTGTTGGGCAACATGTAACTGGGGGGATGTATATATTGAATATTTCGAGCTCGACATCGCCTGACCGGATAGCTATGCCCTGACATTCTAGGGTAGTATCCCTTGGGTCGATGTCTTCTTCGATTAGACGGTATTGCACAGTGTTGTGCAATATGAAAGCTAGGCCACCACCACTATCTCGCTCGCGATCTTTACGTATTACGTTGAAACCTGCACAACTCAGAAGATCTGAGCGGCTGTTTAACTTGGTTTCTTGGACCGCAGCTATCGATATACGTTCCCGATTCATAAGTGCAACTATCTCCTCGATCTTGCTCTGGAGTCCGTTGCAGTTGAATTGAAGGAGTCTGGTGTGTCGCGGGTGTCCGTGGGTGATCCTGGGGGTGAGGGAGTGACGTGTGGGTGGTATTTGTTGCAGCTGCAGAACCCGCAGGGGCGGTTGTCGCACTGGGACGGCGACGCCACTGTTGTGAGTTGCGGGGGCAGACTCCTGCAGCATGGGGCAACGTAGGAATCACTCCACTCACGTGTGGTGCGCAGGCCGGAACACGTCGGGAAGTGACACCAGCCAGCGCAGGAATTGCACTTTACTGATGTGACGTTCCGACGTATGACGGCCTGACACACGGAACAGACTGTGCGAGGGACCAAGAGTTGCTGATTGGACCTCGCACGAGGATTGGAGCGGGATGAAGGTTGGGGGGGGGGATAAGTCAGAGTGGGAGCTATGGTGCCTGTTTGAGCTCCTGACCGTTAAGGTCCTCGGTTGGCCACTCTGGTTGAGTGGCGGCGCGGCGCGCGAACTATGTGCAGGTTACACAGCCGTAGAGGCTTGTGTCGCAATATTGCGCAGGCAACATGGGGCCACGTAACGCGTGGTCCACTCCCTGTGGGTCTTAAGGCCTGAGCAGGTCTTAAGATGGCTCCATCCATTGCATGTGTTACACCTGACCGAGGTGGAATTTGGATGGAGCCTTTTTGCGCAGACGCAGCAGAAAAATTCCTCCGGGCCCGGGTTGGACTCGATGCCAGCACGAGTCAGGAGGATACGGAGCAACCCTGCTGCTAGGCGTTGCTCCAGTGACGACAAACACAAATTAATACTCACCGATCCGAACGGGGTCAGATCGCCGAAATAACAGCCCTTGGTCGGATGAAATCCGAGTCAATTCCGGTGCGTAGAACCGGCTGTCTTGGGTAATGGAACGTCTACCCCATCGTCATCGATTGGAGAATTGGGTTCGCCTTCTGGCGTTGTACGTTCACTGCCATTCAACAGGCTGGAGAAGTTTTCCCTCCATAATTTTAGTATGCTTTGGGCATCGGTCGCTAGATCACCTCCTTGGGTTCTACAAGAGTATGCTCCGGTATTGGAACCTTCTGTTATCTGCCGCATCTTTTCGTAGAATTTTCGAGCAATACCCCTGTCGGCGAGCTTATCAAGCTCTTCATACTCACGCATTTCGGCCTTTTCCTTTTTCTGTCTGCAAATGCATCTCGCTTCCCTCTTCAACTCGGTATCTATCCCATCCCGCACGTGTTGTGGTCGATTGTAACGTTGCGATGTAGGCAGTCTGTTTTCTCCGCTGCGACACGGCACTCCTCGTCCTCCTGGTTTCGGTTGCAGCTGTACGTAAGGAGTTTGAAATGACGTCCCACAGTTACCTTATACCGAGCTGTTGACGAGTGCTCTCCGAGAGCAGGAGTGCAAGCCGAGTAGAAAATCGTTCGGTTGTCTGTTGTGATTGCAGCTTCTCGACGTCGAGCCTTCCTTGTGTTTGTTGCCTGCGTTCTTTGCTGCACAGAGGCGGGTGCGAATCTTGCCTGCAACAAGATAGTGGTCCGAGTTGATGTTAGGACCTCGGAGCGCTCGCACATCTAAAACACTGGAGACGTGTCTTCCGTCTATCATAACGTGATCGATCTGGTTGGTGGTTTTTCGATCTGAAGACAGCCAGGAAGCTTGATGAATCTTCTTATGCTGGAATCTAGTACTACAGATAACCATATTTCGGGCCCCGGCGAAGTCGGTCAGCATCTTTGGTCACATTGTTCTTGTCTTCCGTCGGTGCGTGGGCGGAAATCAGCGATATGTTGATACCTCGCTTTGATGACGATTTTGGCTAGACGTTCATTCACCTTAGTGAATGATAGTACTCGGTGACGGAGTCTCTCTCCCACCACGAATCCCGCACCAAACTTGCGCTCCTTTATATGGCCACTGTAGTAAATGCCACAAGGACATACTCGTCTCGATCCTTGTCCCGTCCATCGCATTTATTGGACGGTGTTGATGTCATCCTTTATTTTCACGAGGACATCAACCCGCTGGGCAGCGGCACCTTCACAATTAAGGGACCGGACATTCCAGGTGCTTGCCCTCAAGTCGTAGTCCTTATTTCGTTTGCCATGGCCGTCATCAAAAGGGGGGTTACTCATCCAAGGCTTGTTGTTCCTTTTCATTCGTGCGCTTTTTCTTTACGTGGCGGGTCCCAAACCCGGCGCATAACCCTGCGGAGGGGATGTTTCGCTTTCTCACTTTAGCTCGCCTTCAAAGGGATGTTCTGAATCGTTTCTGAGCGCTCCCAAGTAAATAGCGATCACACAACTTTCCTCACTTTCGCGAACTTCTACACATGACTCCATCCTCCCACAATCCTTCCGTGCTTATTTAAGGGTAATAAGGTTAATTCGAGCGAAAAAAACCATACTTTCAAAAATTTTTTAAAGATACAATCAATTTTTATTTGTATATACAGTTGTCCACAAAATAAT
The DNA here is from genome assembly GCA_027475135.1 of Bactrocera correcta. Taxonomy (NCBI): domain Eukaryota; kingdom Metazoa; phylum Arthropoda; class Insecta; order Diptera; family Tephritidae; genus Bactrocera; species Bactrocera correcta. The sequence goes on along the minus strand of CM050325.1, from coordinate 149,110,132 downwards.
AGGAGTGCCACTATGAAAAATTTGTTTAGCTGCATAACTTTTTTAATTCACAAGTAAAGGACGCGAAACAATAACGGTACACATAACGGGATACTAACATTAAAATACAAAACAAATTTTTATTCTGATGATTGCTGTTCTGCTTCTGTTTTGCTAGTTCCCGGAGACACTTGTTTTTGCTTTCCACAAAATAATAGGAGTGTCAGATATTTCGTTTTCAAAATAGTCCTTAACATAAAAAATATTCACAAAATTAGAAAAATGAGTATTGTTCCATAATCTAGCAGCAATTTAAATGAGTTATTATTTTATTTAATCCTTGGGTTTTTCACCAGTGGGTAGAGGAAATCATTGTACAGAGGAAAAGCGGAAAACGACAAAAAAATTGAGAAAACTAGGAAAAACTTATAAAGAGATCCAAAAAATCGTAAAATTCTCTTCTCAAATGATAGCAAATGCCTTAAATTATATAAACAAAAATTAAACTCGTAGACAAAAGCGCAAAACAACCACTGCAGAGGGTCGCAATAATAGTACTGGTGGTCCTTTTGCTTCAGCCAGGAGCATCCATGACGAACTAAATTTGTCAGTTAATACTGAAACTGTTCGTATACATTTGGAGCAGATCAAATTATTTACTAGAAGTCCACGAAAAAGACCCCTTTAAAAAAGAAACACAAGGAAGCCCGCATAGAATTTTCAAATGAGCATGGCTCCTGACCCGCGTCTATATGGCGAAACATATTGTGGTCAGACGAATCCAAAGTTGAGTTATTGGGTAGTATGTAATCTAGGAACTTTGTTCGACGTTTCCCTAACTCAGAATATAATCCCCGGTGTACCAAAAAAACCGTTATACTTGACGATGTCAAATCATGGTATGCGGTTGTTTTTCAACATTGTGGTGTTGGTCCAATACACTTAAATGAAGGCATCATGGACCAAAGGGTATATGTCAAAATATTCGATGAGGTAATGGTATGTGGTACCTCACGGAATATGTCATTGATATGGGTATATTAATAGAATAATGACCCTAAACGTACCAGCAAGTGCGCAAAAAAATGGTTTAGGGCCAATGGAGTTAAGGTTATGTGGTGACCTGCTCAGTCTCCTGACCTCAACCCTATTGAAAACCTATGGGAAGATATCAACAAGAAAGTAGCTGAAGAGAAACCAACCAATTCGAGAGATTTGTGGCAAGTAGTGAAAGAGGCTTGGAAAAGAATTCCAATAAAATGTTGCCAGGATCTCATAGACTCCATGCCTCGAAAATGTGATGCTGTATTAAAAAAATCGAGGTTATTCATCGAAATATAAATTATTTTAATATTCTGTGAAACTTTGGAAGCAATATATATTAAAATTATAGAACGGCCTCTTATTATATAAAATACTCCTATTTTTTTGTGGAACTAGTTTTTTAGTTTACATGATATAAACTGCGATATAAATTTTTTTTTATGTTTAATTAAAATAGATGGAATCTGGAAATATTAACAGGTCTTTAGCAAATTACATTACGCAAAAATTTTGATAAAATAAAACATTTTTGTTAATGAAAATTAAAAATTCGTTTTTCCCATGTGGTCACTCCTATTTTTTTGTGGACAACTGTATATAGCGTAATTATATGATATTTGAAGAATATTCTGTGACGCAGACGTTCCACAAAAAATGATTCGCAGTGAAACGCATAACTAATGACTGGATCATCTGAAATTAAAAAACCAAATTGATTTGATTAGTTGATAAGTTTCCTCAGATAACACTGTCTAGTTTTTTTATGATTTTTCAAAATAAAATAAATTTTCTTGTTTAAAAATAAGTTAAAATAAAAAAAAATGGACAGCGTTACCTCACAATTTATGTACAGAAAGGCTGTACAAAATTTCAAAAGGATCGGCTCAGAAGATTTTGAGCTACAGAGTTCACCAGCTTCGAAAAAGTGAAGTGTGAGAAAAATTAAAGTTTCACAGGCACCACAATCAAATCGGAGGGCGAAGACATACAAGTGTATAACTCCGTCAATTTTGCTTCAATTGCTCAAATTTTCACAGAATAATAAGATATTGTCCATTAATATAAAATAAAAAAATAAAAAAATGCAAAAAAACAAAAAAAAACCTTATTTTCTCTTTAAATCTAATAAACATCTAAGTAATCTATATATATGTATATAAAAGAAAGTTGATGTTAGTTACACTATTTACAACTCAAGAACGGCTGAACCGATTTGGCTGAAAATTGGTGGAGAGATAGCTTAAAACCAGGGTAACGACATAGGATACCTTTTATCTCTTTATGTCAAAGTTTAATACCTCTCATAAATACAAAAATTATATTTCAAATCATAAGCATTTGTTCAAAATTCATGTTTGCAGGAATATTCGAATATTTCATTTCTCCAGAAAAAAAACAAAACTAATAAAAAAAAACCTCACATCTATATCTATATATATAAAAGAAAGTTGTTGGTAGTTACACCATTTATAACTCAAGAACGGCTGAACCGATTTGGCTGAAAATTGCTGGAGAGGTAGCTTAGAACCAGGTCAAAATTGAATACAACTCATAAATACAAAAATTATATTTCAAATAATAAGCATTTTTTAAGAATTCATGTTTGTAAGAATCATTTAAATATATGCGTACAATTTTAAACAGAGTCTTATCAAAAATAATACAATTGCTAAGTATTTGGATGATACGCAGTGAAATGGATTATAGATTATTTATTTAGATGATAGATTAATCAGTCGTTGAGTATGTATTATACCACTTGCATCCCAAAAGACAAATGTCATAACTTTTCCAGTCGACTTTTTCCTTTTTCTACGCCTGAGAACCGGTTCATCATGTGCAGTCCACTAGAATGACTGTCGATTGGACTCCAGTGGAAAATGATGAAGCTATGTTTCTATCACCGACGAAAAATTTCGGCTTTATTCCGATAAGAGAGCTCTTAAACACTTCTCACAATTAGTTATTTGTTGTTTTTGTTGGGTTATGAACTTGCGAGGCACCTACTTTGCTCATTTCGCTTGTTTCCAGTTTAGCAAATATCTTTTCAACGGTGGATTTCCTTAAGCCAAAATTCAGCAGTATTTTCCCCCAAAAAGCAATACTTTATTAACACAAGTTGCTTCACAAAAATTCTATATCTCATTAACTAATAGTTATAATCCAACTAATATAAATCATATGGATGGTAGTATTAGTATTATCTACGTACCAGCCACAGTGAAGCGTGGACGGGTCCTCTAGTATTAAATAATGTAATATAATTAATATATAGTTTCCACTGACTTATGGTTTTTGAGATATTCGCATTTAAAGTTAAAAAATTCAACTATTTAAAACGTGTGTTTCTCGGATTTATAATGAATTTTACACTTAAATGTTTAACTTTTATGTTCACTAACACTTCACTAATTCGTTTCTAACCTTTTTTTTTTATATTATATGGTGCAAAAATAACTTTTATTCAATTATTTTTGTTCACACAATGACAAATAGGTTGCATTATAACTAATAATCAGTGTTACCTTACGTACATATCTAATAGGAGAACCAAAAGAAATTAAGAAAACAAATAATACCCAAATGACAGAAAATAAGTAACATATTAGTTTTTCACAGAGTATTCCTTTCTGCATTGCTTCAAAAAAAGTAATACTGGTCCGACCAGTTTCTTTTTTGCATTGGCTGCCTTCGGCCGCGCGTAAAAAAACAATAACCCTGGCCGATCCAACTCCGGGACTTATCAAGATAATGAAATATTTTACATTATTCATCATACGATTATGAATTTTGTATTGACGACATAATTATTATTTTTTCTTATCCATTTTCTTATTATATGAATAAGTTAATTTCAACTAAAGTTTATTATGGAATAAATGTTATTTTTGCTCTATATAATATAAAATAAAAGGTTAGAAACGAATTAGTAAAGTGTTATTGGGTATAAAAGTTAAACATTTAAGTATAAAATTCATTATAAATCCGAGAAACACGCGTTTTAAATAGTTGAATTTTTGAACTTTAAATGCAAATATCTCGAAAGCCATAAGTCAGCGGCAACTATATATATTTTTTCTTGGTTTGGAGGACCTCCTCTATCCGCACATACCCCTTTTAACCCCGAAATCGGGAGATGCTAAATCCTTGCCAGTTTAGCTAAAAAGTAACAAAATATAATGGAAATGTGAAGTTGTTATAATGTTAAGAGACTATATTTAAATATACAAAGCGAAAAATGTGAAAATGTTTACTGAAACATTGACAATAATCGGGAATATTTAAAAATATATAAGTGTTAGAAACATTTTTCAATATTCAATTTTCCGATATACATGGGGTATGTGCTGATAGGGGAGCTTCTATAGAAGGGGAATATGTAAAAATAGTGTTACTAACAGTGAATAACTTTCTCTATCTGTTCACACCCATTTTCTCCACGAAATCCCAGGACCATATTTTAAAGTCGACCCCAAATTTATTCTAATTTTTTTTTTTAATCACAATAAATACTTCGTTAACTAACATAAACACAAGCAAAGTTATGGGAGAAAAAATCAAAAGTTGCGTAGAGACATACATACCTACAAAAGACCACATACAGTACAAAATAACATATTTAAATGCGATAAATTTTCTTAATTCTAGCTGTAATGGAATTTTGGGTTTAAGTTTAGCCCAAGTTGGCATCTAGTATAACCGCTTTGATGTCGATTCTACTAAATTTGGCAACTCTGCTAATAAAATGCTTTCGAGTTCTTTAATTATAACTGTGTTAAAAATCTGTTTTTTTAATCCTTTACTCAAAAACTTCTTTGATATATTCAATAATATTCAAAACAGCGCCTTGAGATGGTATGTTTAATTTTCTGGGACCATCATAAAGCAGCCAATCCTTAATAATTTTCACCCTATGCTCTGGATCTTTACCTTGTTGGATAATTCAACTGGAATCTAATTATCCACTAAAGATATCACTTAATATTCGAACAGTTACTTTTAATTGGAAGGATAAATTTCGTGCGTATACGTATAAGTTGATGCAATCGTGCTTAAGCGTTGGTACTAAATTCTACGGTGAAAGCTCAACTCTAAAACTGAAGAATGGAGCAAAATCTCCCCAGAATTTACAAAAAATTTGCTGAATACATGCCTAGAAGAGTAAGTGATGTCCAGAAGTCCAAAGGAAGGCAAACAAAATACTAGAATTAATATTAATTTAATTTACGTACAAAGATTTTAACTTGACAGAACTCTGTTTACTTTTTTTGACGCGAAAAAATGGGAGTAATTTAGTTTAAGTTACATATTTTTGGCTGAGTTAAGTTTTTGTTTATTATTAATACTAAGTTAAACTCTTATAATATAGGCCTTGAATTGTATAATAAAACTTTTATTATTGTATTAAAGATTGCGTTGTAATAAACACTTTAATATTGATAGAATTGCTGTTTACTTATTTTTGACGCTGACAATATATTATTTCCATTAGTTAGATTATAAGTATTAGTTAATGAAATTTAGAATTTTTTATGAAGCAACTTGTTTTAGTTTATAAAAAAATGGATCAAAAAGCATTTCGTGTGCTAATAAAGCATTGCTTTTTAAGTGAAAATACTGTTGAATTTGAGCTCTGCAATAGGAAAGTTAGCCGTTGAAAGAGATTTGTTAAGATGGAAAGAGCCGAAATGAGCACCGAGGGCGATCAGCAATTCGCTGTGTTTGTTAGATTATGAACTTGCGAGGTATCCACTTTGCACAGAGCTTTCGCCCCATTACTGCCTGTGGCCCGCACACGTTAAATATGAAGGTAAAAAAATTCCTCTTTCTCTATACTATGAAGATTTCTGACTATCTTTGGAATTTCTAAATTCATACACTACATTTTTACCTATTTATTACATTTTTGCAACAATTTATGTCCTTACATACAACGTTCACAGCTTTCTTGTCATTGAACAATACAAACATGTTTTCTCTAGAGGTTATTCTTGAAAGAACGACATACAGTTGGCCATGTGAAAAACAGTCAATGCTCAAATCTAAGCCTGCAATGTTGAAGTTTTAACCCGGCGATTTATCAATGGTAATTGCAAAAGATGTCTTTATCGGAAACTGTAAACGTTTAAATTGGAAGGGTTAATCCGGTGGTATCAGAGGGATTCGGGGAATCGATACATCTTTCCGGATACCCCATCCTGTGAGTATTGTGCACTCTAATATGAAAGTTTTAAGTGATTTTACCTGCAAACGTGTGCCATTGCAAAGTTTAGCTGGATTCAGATTTCTTAATAAAATCACAGAACGATCTACTTTCAACAGCATTTTCTGAGGAGGACTCCCTCAGACGGGTTCAAGAGTTTACAAATTCTTCCAAATCGAGCACAATATCGACCGAATAGTACATTTTCGCCGGGGCATCAGTATTAGTTTTAAGCTCTAATTTATTGACATGTGGCCAAAGGTTGGGTCTTTTTAGGGAAGCATTTAAAACTGGTAGTGACGTCTTGTTTGACAAGGTAACATCGCCCCAGACTATGTGAGCAGCCGCGCTTCAATTTTCCTGTATTCGTTTGTTTAGAAACACTACAGACTTTGTTATTATCACCGGTGGTGATTTTCAGTGGGAGCTTGAACGTAGAGTGCGCCGTTCGCCTTCTTCCAAATGAGCAGCGGTAATGCTGGATGATGCAACAGCTAACGCATTTTTTCGGTAAATCTCACTTTGTTTTAAAGCAGATTGTTTAAAAATGTTTTCCTGTACCTCCTGGGGCATCAATGAAAAACAATCTCCCTTAATTGATATCAATTGTTGATAGTAATGCAATGAATACTTTTTTCTGATCGATGTTTAATCGTGTCTCATCTTGAGCTATATTTTGTAAAAGTCTCGTTTGATCGTATGATCGAGGTCCACCTGTAAATGATGAAGGTAGTATAACCAACTGCCCAATGCTGTTGCGGTGTTCATTCGCCTCTAAAGCATCTTGAAGATGAACGTAATTAACGGCTCTTAATTTAATTTGATTATTACGGATGTAGGCCAATCTCTCAGATTAAATTTCCGCATGTTGACCTATCAAGTATTGGTTTGTTGGCATTCCATATCTAAGCAAAGTGTTGAAATTATACCGTAGCAATTGTAGTTTATACAAGACACTTTTTTACGCAGAGATGTACCACCGATTGGGTCAATTTGAGAAATATTAATGGCATAACCATTTTCTCTACGACAGAGCATCAAAGGATATTGTAAGCTGTCATAAGATCTGTGTAGCACTGAAATTTTTTACCAATTATCAACACGCCTATGTAATGCAATATCTATTTTGTTTGCGCTTGTGTATCTGGATCTGCAATAAAATATATTTGTAGAAATTTGTGATCAAGGGGTCAAAGTGGTAGCAAGCTCCCAGCTAAGTGGTTCACTTACCCTTGAATTTTAAATGTAGTCATAACCCACGATCAACGATTATTATAACGGCGGATGTTGCGCATGAATTGTTTGGATTTCTGATGATCACCCGTAAGAATAAAGTAAAGTGATTCAGGTGGAGGAAGAATTTCTTCTAATTTGACTTTTCCTTGTAAGCAATACATTCCTTTCGATTCGTCCTTGAATTTTAATGCCCAGTAATATTCACACACTACCCTCATAGTACATATTGATGCTATACCATCGTCCTTGTAAGAAATGGAACGATCGTAATTCATGGCAGAATTTTCTTTATTTACCTATGAATTATTAATTCGTGCTGATGATTCTCTTGCTCTCTGTGTTCGATGTATATTCCTTTCTCGACTGCCTCACGCTCTACTGAAGATTCTATCTCTCTCTCATCTCTTTATCTATCCAGAGTCTAACTGAGGCGAGGCTCACGTTCCGTAGACGATTCTTTATCTCTAGCTGGACGTACACTTTTGGCACTCACATATGTTCGACTGACGAAATCTTCCAAACAGTAAAATATATCTAAATACATTATCAAAACTAACAAACGATTTTTGTTTTGTGGATAAAATATTATTATTACATTTTTGTGTAAGTTCATTTAATTAGGACAGAAAATAGCAAAAACAGAAAAAAAAACAACAATCACATACGAAAGCCGTAGCACATGAGAAGTTTAATTAGCTCTGCTCTCATATCACTCTCAAGCAATAGCGGAGCTTTTCGAAGGCTGACTAATACATTATTTTGATGTAAGCGGAAAAATTTTAATTATTTATGATATCACATTAGAAATAACAAAAATTACAGTATTTCTCTGCTATTGAATGGATGTTATTATACATATAAACCTTCCTCTTCAATCACTCTATTAAACAAACCTCACCAAAATCCGTTGCGTAGTCTTAAAAATTTAAGCATACAAAGGGGCTTAGGGATAGAAAAATCGATTTTCTTTTATATATGATACTACTGTGTTTATGATAATTTTGAGCAGTGACTTTTCAATATTTGAAATGTGATGTTTCAACGTGGTCGGACCGTAGGGAGATGGGTGTTAGATGAGTTGGGTTTGCTAGCCATGCAAAGAAGTGATTAGAGTCATGCAGGGACTCGTTGCATTCCAGACCTTTATTTGGTATGTCGTGGTCGATTCTGGTTGCGTATGAGTTAAACCTGCTACAGCATCCAGAACAAATTTGCGCAAGGGTCAATCTAGATTCTCGCGGCAACTCGCGCTTGTCATTTGCCATGGGTGGTTTAACTCCAATTATTCTATTCACTGAGAGGGATTCGGTGATGGTGTTAATAACTCTACTGTGAATGGTGGTCAGTGCGAGTCGTCGACGTAGTCAAGGAAAAACCTTTTGATATTCCTAGGAGGCGGCTCCGCTTCATTCTGAAGGAATGGTAGTTTGTTATGATCCTTAACTGGTAGCGTTCGGGTCTCACTATGTAAATCTTCGACCGGAGACTTCAAGAGGCATCCTATTATAGTCCGGAAAACAATGTTCTGACTCTTCTTAAGCTTCTTCGTCTGCGTTTCACTGCAGCCAGGCGACCATATCAGTGCGGCGCAGTTTAGGACCAGTCACTCGATTGCCTTGTATGTAGTCAACAAAGTTTATTTGTCTTTTCCTCATGAGCTGCCGGCTAGCGACTTGAGAATCTTGTTGCGGTCATCATGTCTCCAATTCCATTGCGCGATGTTATCTTTGTGTATATTTCACAAAAGCCGGTTCTACATTACTGGAATTGATACCTTTTTATCCGGCCAAGGGTTGTTATTTCGAGGATCTAACCCTGTTTGGATCAATTCTGAAACGTAGAACCGGCTGTCTTGGGAATTTGGCATCTCTCTCCCTGTGGTCCTAACAGAGCAGCTAGTTTCCTGGGTCTACCGTTAAGTGATTTGATGACAGTTAACATATTACTTTCCCCGAAACAGGGCTTAGGTAATCGCTACAACAACTATTAAACAAATTTAATAATGCTCTTGTTGTTGCTTATAATTGGTTTTAGAAAGCGAAAACATGGAACAAGGACTTGTAATATATTCTAAACAAATGAAGTAATTTGTAAATTATTTTTTAATTTATTTAAAGAAAAGTTAACTAAATTGCCTGTATGAACCGTTCATTTGCAAATTTATTATTAATTTAGAATTTACTACTATGATACTTGCACTGGTTACTCCATGTCAGCTTATACTTACGTCTGATGATATCAATGACATTGTGGTAAATAGTGCAAAACTTTGCATTATCCAGCACATTATTTCGGTACGCGCCTTTTCGGCTAAAATCTTTTTATTTTATTTGTGTTTTTTTCTAAACATGTGGATAGCATGACTATAATTATGTTTTTAAGCTATTTGTGCACTATTTGTAATAAAATAAACCTGTAACAAACAGTTTAGTGTTAGTGAACAATATACGTAAGTGTAGAATACATTACAAGCCGAAAAGTTGCATACTTTCAATTGGTAGATTTTTGAAGTTCAAAAAATATCCATCGGCTTTACACTGCTATCCACTCATACCCATTTTAATACCAAATTCGTTGAACCATATTCCGAAACATTTCCATATCTTTATAAATATAAGCTTGCCGTGCTAAAAAATATCTATGTACATAGTTTTAACCAGGACCGTTTTGCTCCAATTTATTACTTATTATTTCTGCAATTAAGGTGTTAAAATAAAATTTTGTTGAAAAGTATCAAAAGTGTGATAACTTACTAAATAAATACTTCGGATGCATTCACTCTGACAGACAAGATGCTATACCAGGTTTTCATAGATGCCGTTAAAAATTTGGCTTTAGGTGAAATCCTTTATCTCAGGAATTATTCAATCCATTTTTATTTCGGTACATAGTGTTATCTTGACATATCTGTCCTAAAGTGAGAAAATTGCCGAAATCGGAATAGAACCACGTCTACTTTCCATATAACAAAATTTGAAATTCCTTCCCCTTCCTTCATTTTAGAAATCAAACACCAATAAAGTTAGCGGAAGATAACTTTTTACTCAAAATATCATAACATTAGTCTGAAAATTTCGATATCAGACCATAACTTATCAAGAAATATCGGTAAGATGTAGTAATAAAACTAAGAAAACGAAAACCTCAATCGGTAGATAAAAGACTTAAACTTTTGTATAAAATAATTTTAAAACAAACAAAACGAAACCGTATTTAATAAAAAACATTTTTTAATGAAGCATGAACTTTTATTATTATTTTCGACACATCCTGTTTCTTACTTCTTCTTCTTTTTTATTGACGTAGACACCGCTTATGCGATTATAGCCGAGTAAACAACAACGCCCCAGTCATTTCTTCTTTTCGCTACGTGGCGCCAATTGGATATTCCAAGCGAAGCCAGGTCCTTCTCCACCTGGTCTTTCCAATGGAGTAGAGGTCTTCCTCTTCTTCTGCTTCCCCCGGCGGGTACTGCGTCGAATACTTTCAGAGCTGGAGTGTTTTCGTCCATTCGAACAACATGACCTAGCCAGCGTAGCCGCTGTCTTTTAATTCGCTGCACTATGTCAATGTCGTCGTATATCTCGTACAGCTCATCGTTCCATCGAATGCGATATTCGCCGTGGCCAACGCGCAAAGGACCATAAATCTTTCGCAGAACCTTTCTGTCGAAAACTCGCAACGTTGACTCATCAGTTGTTGTCATCGTTTATGCCTTTGTCCCATATAGCAGGACGGGAATTATGAGTGACTTATACTTAATTTCTCAATTGCCTACTGAGTTCAAAGTAGCACCTGTTAGTAAGAGTGAAATTTAGAGAATGATAAAATTGTAAAATTATTTTCTCATAAACTACTGGAGATAAATCGATGAAGTGAAGTCAAAAGAAAAAAAAACTGTTTGTACAATATTATACATATTTTTTTCATGATCCATTTGTTTAAATAATAATATTTTACATCATTTTTTGTTGAAAATTTTTAAGTATTCTTCACGCAAAAAATTTAAAGGCATGTGACACAACGCGGAAAATATTCACCTTTAATATTCTGCAAACAAAATTTTGTTCATTTATACCATTCCAAAGATATTGAATTTTTTGTCCTCCTACCCCTCTTAAAACGTATGGAGCATCCATCGTTGCGCAGTGGGCTCGTAAGCTGCCTACATCTGTGCCACAATAAAGCAATGATCGCATATTGCGCAATGTCAATATGAGAATATCAAACGAAAATCTAATTTTTTCTAGGACTCAGAAGAATACCTCGGACATATAATAAAATATTATAAAATAACTGAGGATCCTAAAAAAATTTAAACGATAAATTATTACCCAACTCTAACAAATTTAAAAGAGTTACGATCACTCCTAGCAAGCAATCTACTACAGGAAATTTATACAGAATTTCACTACAATAGTAAAACCCCATAGAACTTTTTACGACGCGCAGTGCGGTCGTTAGCTCCCGACATCTCTGCTGCAAGGAAAGTATTAGCGCAGTCGCTATGTGATTATCCTTTCACGGGTCTTCTCCAAGATTTGGCGCATGGTATATATCTGGTCGGTTGTTGATTTGCCAGGTCTAAAGCCACAGATAAGGTGCAGTCTGTTTGATGACGGTGGGCTTTAATCGTTGACACAATACGCTCGATAGAACCTTATACGCAATGTTGAGGAGGCTTAGCCCACGGTAATTGGCGCTGATTGCGGGGTCTCCCTTTTTGTGAATTGGGCAGAGCACATTTAAATTCCAATCGTTGGGCATGCTTTTATCCGACCATAGAAGCTGATGCATGGTTCTTAACAGTTCTTCACCGCCTGTCTGAATATGTGTGTCGGCGAGCAATCCATCGGCCGCTTTGTTGTTTTTCAGACAGGTCATTGCTATTCGAAAATAATTTGTTTTTTTGTTTTTTTAATATACATATATATGAATTAAAAGTTCAAAATTTGAACAATTTAAAACATGCGATTTTTAGATTTATAATAAACTTAACACTTATAAAGAGTTTATCTGGAAAGTAGTCGTCGATTTAAAATAATTAATTGGACCAATCGTTACAATTCTTTAAAAATTTTAAAATAGGTTCCTTCTTAATCGATGCAGCGTGATTTCCAAGCATTGAAGGCGTCACGGAAGGCATTCTCCGGAATAGTCTTGAGAGCCGAGATGCATGCTGCTTGAATCCCCTCTGTCGTCTCAAAATGCTTTCAGACAAGGAAACAAAAAAGTCCGGGGGCCACATTAGGGCCCTGGGGCGGCTGCGGAAGCGTTGGGATGCCAGTCGTGGTTAGATAGCTGTTCATAAAAAAGACGGTGTGAGTGGGGCGTTGTCGTGGTGCAACTTCCAATCAACTGCGATGTCTTCCCAGACCCGATTGACCCTTCGTTGTGAGTCCCTTGTGGAGTCCCACGTTGACGGTTTGTTCAGGAGGAACAAATTCATTGTGAACGTTGCTCTTGGTGCCAAAACAGACAATGAAATGAGCATTGTTTTCACTTTGGATTTGCTCATTCTTCCCTTTTTTACGGTCTTGATCAGCGACCTCTTTCCGGTTCTCTAAAAAGGCCTGGTGCCACCGAAACACATCACTTCTTTCTAAAGCATCATCTGGGTAACCTTGCTTGACCATATCAAACGACTCTGTCGCAGATTTACCAAATTTCACACAAAATTTAATCGCATACCTCTGCTCCAACGAACGTTTGAATAGCTCGGCCGGCAATCCGTCGGCCCCTGCCACTTTGTTGTTCTTCAGGCGAACAATTGCTATTCGAACCTCTTTACGGTCGGGCAATGGAACGTCTGCTCCATCGTCATCGATTGGGGAATCGGGTTCGCCTTTTCCTGGCGTTCTGCGTTCACTGCCATTTAGCAGGCTGGAGAAGTGTTCCCTCCATAATTTAAGTATATTCTGGGCAACGCTGACTAGATCACCTTTGAGGGTTCTGCAAGAGTATGCTCCGGTCTTGAAACCTTCTGTTATCCAACGCATTTTTTCGAAGAATTTTCGAGCATTACCCCTGTCGGTCAGCTTGTCAAGTTCTTCATACTGACGCATTTCGACTTCCTTTTTCTATCTGTAAATGCATCTCGCTTTTCTCTTCAACTCTCGGTATCTATCCCATCCCGCACGTGTTGTAGTCGATCGTAACGTTGCAAGGTAGGCAGTCTGTTTTACCTCCTTCTTTCCGCCAGCTGTACGTAAGGAGCCGTCCCACAGTTCCCTTATACCGAGTTGTTGACGAGTGCTCTCAGAGAGTAGGAGTGAAAGCCAAATAGAAAATCATTCGGCTGTCTGTTTTGATTGCAGCTTCTCGACGTCAAACCTTCCTTGTGTTTGTTGGCGTGCGAATATTGGCTGCAACAATATAGTGCTCCGAGTCGATGTTAAGACCCCGAAACGCACGCACATCTAAAACACTGGGGACGTGTCTTCTGTCTATCACAACATGATCGATCTGCTGGTTGGTGGTTTTTCGATCTGGTGACAGCAAGGCGGCTTGATAATTTTCTTATGCTGGAATCTAGTACTACAGATAACCATATTTCTGGGCCCATCGAAGTCGATCAGCTACAACCCATTTGGAGCTGAATTAACCGACTGTAGTGCCAAAGTTCTTTGCTCACCCTGGCCTTAAAGTCGCAAAGCACGATTTTGATATCGTGAAGGGGGCAGCACTCATAGGTGTGCTCCAAGCGCTCATAGAAGGTATCTTTAGTGACATCGTCCTTCTCTTCCGTCGCGGCTTGGGCGCAAGTCAGCGATATCTTAAAGAACTTCGCTTTGATGCAGATTGTGGGTAGACGTTCATCCATCAGGGTGAATGACAGTACTTGGCGACGCAGTCTCTCTCCCACAACGAATCCCACACCAAACTTGCGGTCCTCTATATAACCACTGTAGTAAATGCCACAAGGACCTACTCGTCTCTGTCCTTGTCCCGTCCATCGCATTTCTTGGACGGCGGTGGTGTCAGCCTTCACTCTAACGAATACATTAACCAGCTAGACAATGGCACCTTCCCAATTAAGCAACCGGACATTCCAGGTACATGCCTTCAAATTGTAGCCTTTAATTCGTTTGCCATGGTCGTCAAAGGAGGGTCTCAGAGAACTTTCCTCAATTGTGTGAACTTCTACACGTGACTCATTCCTTAACTTACAAAGCAGAATTGTTGGATATTGATAAGGTTGAAATTAGATACATATAGTCAGACACACACTGTTAGCATACAGTCTGTTAATCAATTTAAAGTTTTCTCATAAACTGTATTTTTTGTTTTGTTATCTGGTGCGTAACACCAGAGATAATTAGCCTTGCGAATTTGGCCTCTATTTACTTCCTATAAGTATAAGTAATACAATTCCTTTATAATTTGTTTTAAGACAATTTTATTTACTTTGGTAATCCCAAGGGCAGCCGAGCTCAGCGGAAGACTTGAAATAACTGACTACATAAGAGCGACGTTAGCGACTAAATACCTACACTACTTTGCCCTAACTTTAGTTGCAGCACGTTATTGGCCGCGTGACTTCTTAGTTGCTTACACTAGAAACTGTTTACCCAATTCTTTGCTGTCTTGCGTTTATTTTGTTGTTGTCACGCGCAAGGCTAAAAGTTTCGATCAGCATAATGGCCAAATGCATACTTAATGCGGTATTGTTAACGTGTAAAGTTGCAGACGCGCCGTCAGTGAATTCGGTGCAAGTGATATTTTTGACGGATGTTTGGTTACCTGTGCTAACTTATATGATACGAATACTGAACTGATTTGAAATGCATCTGAAAGCTTGGGATTTGTTTATTCCAACGACTTAAAAATATAGATTCGTTGGTAGAAAGATAAATAGTTAATAAATGAAAAATTAAATCTGAGGTAGATAATTTGCATCTACGGTCTATGCTTACAGATAAATTAAATCTTTATACACTAGCCAGAAAAAGTCTTCGCTCATGATTTTTTAACTTTAACTTTTCGCAAATAACATTATTAAAATTATATTGAAGCAAAAATTCTGAGAACATCAGTTAGCCATAGCTTAAGCAACACGTATGCAAAATATTGTTGAAATTGTTTGTATAGAAACTGAGATAACGGCATATTTACCGTTAGGCTTGAGCGAAACGAGCAGATATGAACTTTTTTAGTTTCATTTAACGTGGGACTGTAATAGGACGCTGCTTTATTGATTATTTATTTACAGAATTAAAAATTCATAAGCCGTAAGTAAAATTTTGTGGTCTTGCAACAGGTTTGTTTTAAAATAATTTATTTTAGTAACAATGAACGAAAAACGAAAAGAAATTGGAGTGGATGAAAGGAAAATTATTACAAAATTAAGAGAAAGGGGTAAAACTTTTCGCGAAATTGGAGTAATAGTTGGTAGAGCTGAGTCTTCAATTAGATACGTTATCAAAGCCTTTAACACAACTGGAATCATTACTTCAAAACCTGTTGTTGTTGTTGTTAACGGTTATCTAATCCCCGTTAGGATGGTAAGGATTACTTGTGTTGTCGTCGAGGTCATCTAACGGTAGGCCCAGGAAACGTGCTGTTTCGACGGGGTCGGACCAAAGGGAGGAGGGTGTTAGATGGGTAGGGTTTGTAGGGCATGCAAAGAGGTGGTCAGTGCCATGCGGAGACTCGTTGCATGCAGGAAATACATTGGGTATGTCGGGGTCGATTCTGGATAAGTAGGAGTTTAACCTGCTACAGTATCCAGAACGAAGTTGCGCTAGGGTCACTCGCGTTTCTCGCGGCAACTGGAGCTCTTCGTCTGCTATAGATGGTGGTTTGACTCCATGAACGCCATTCACGGGGAGGGAGTCGATGAAGGTGTTGATGGCTCCACTGTGAATGGCGGCCAGTGCCTGTGGATAGTTCGTTGCGTCCGAAGTCTGGTCGGTGTACTGTCTGATGTCGTCGACATAGTCGAGGAAAGACCTCTTGATGCTCCTGGGAGGCGGTTCCGCTCCAAGCAGGTGGCTGCAGGGGTGATTCCTACGGAAACAACCCAGCAGGAACTGTCTGGAGAGGAGTTGATTATGCTCCTTTACGGGAAGCATATGCGTCTCACTGTGGAGGTGTTCGATGGGAGACATCAAGAGGCATCCCGTCGTGGTCCGGAGTGCAGTATTTTGGCAAGTCTGGAGTTTCCTCATCTGCGTACCACTGCATCCAGGCGACCATATGGGCGCTGCATAGTTGAGGACCGGCCGGCCGATTGCCTTGTAAGTTGCCAGCAACGTTTCTTTGTCTTTTCCCCATGTGCTGCCGGCTAGCGACTTGAGAATTTTGTTGCGGCTCTGTACCTTGGCGATAATAGCGGTCGTATGGGGAGAGAAGGAGCATAGACTATCGAAAGTTACACTTAAAATCTTAGGGTTATTGACAGTCGGGATTTTGACGCCATCGACCGCAATATTAAGCTCAAGTCTATACTCCTTCGTCCAGTTTGTAATATGGTCGCTGTGGATTTGGTGGGTGAAAGATGGAGGTTTCGTGCAGTGAGGAAACGAGAAAGGTCGGAGAGGTAGCTGTTTACCTTCGAACACATGCCATCGATTCCATTGCCCGACGTCATTATCGTGCAGTCATCTGCGTACGAGGTTATGGAAACCCCCTCTGGTGGTTGAGGAAGTTTCGAGATGTAGAAGTTAAACAGTGTTTAATTCTTCTCAGTTTTGATGTTTCACCTCGAAATAGTACGGTTGACTGACGACCGTTCAGATAGTTCATGGTCCACCTCTTTAGCCCTGGAGAGTGGTTTTTTCGATGTCCTGCAGTAGCGTTGTGTGACTGACCGTGTCAAAAGCTTTTGACAGGTCCAACGCTACGAGGATCGTTCTTTCGCAGGGTGGTTTCTGGTTGAGGCCACGAACTATCTGGGCGTTTATGACGCTAAGTGCTGTGGTGGTGTTGTGCACTTTACGGAATCCATGCTGGTGGCTGGCTAGGCTCAGGTGGTGAGTGAAGGTCGGGAGTAACAAGGCTTCAAGTGTCTTCACTACTGGGGAGAGGAGAGTTATCGGGCGATAAGATTCCCCTTTGTTGGCGGGTTTCCCAGGTTTCAGTAGTGGGACCACTCTTCCGGCTTTCCACACATCGGGTATTTGAAGAGTGGTGAGCGACAGGTTGAAGACCTTGGTGAGATATTTTACTCCCGTCGAGCCTAGATGCTTTAACATTAGCATATTGATTCCGTCTCGGGGCCCAAAGGATTTGGACGATTTTGCCTTGTTGATGGCACCCTGAACCTCCTCATCGGTGAAAGTAAGTGGCGCGCAGTTGTTTGGCATTTTGCGCAGCGGTCGGTTAACACATCTCTTAGCTTTGTCTACCGAAGGGTGCAGTGTAAACTGCCGGCTGAAGTAGCTCGCGCACTTCTTCGGGTCCGAGGAGGCATGACCGTTGAATTGAACTTCAACTCGGTCGTCATGTCTCCTCGGATTAGACAGAGCTTTGACAGTAGCCCAAAGCTTACTCACACCGGTGGAGAGGCTGCGGGACCTCAGGTGCTCTATCCATTTCGTCCGCTTATGTTGATTTACCATTCGCCGAATCTCCAAATTGAGATCCTTTATTCGGGGATCCCCGGGATCGGCATGGCGTAAGGTGTCGCGCTCATTAGCTAGAACCGCTGCTTCGGCTGGGAAATTGGGGCCCATTTCCGCTAATCTTCCAGCCGGGATGAAGCGAGCGGTAGCTGCTGCGATCACCTTGCGGAATTGACGCTCGCCAACGCATACGTCCGTAGGAATGGGTAGAGCGTTGAAGGTGTTCTTGGTAAATTCCGTGAAGCCGACCCAATTAGCTTTTTTAAAGTTAAAGAAGGTACGGTTATCCACGGAAACAAAATCGGAAGGCTTCTCGATCGAGATAATTATGGGCAGATGGTCTGAAGCGAGAGTTAGCATAGGTCGCCAGGTTATGCCATTAATCAGACCACCGCTAGCAATGGTAATATCTGGCGAGCTATTACAGGTGCCCATAACTCTGGTGGGGGCTTCGTCATTCATTGTGCAGAATGTCGAGCCGTCTATCTGTTCCGCCAGCTCCATCCCCCTACGATCATTTGACAGGCAGGAATGCCAAAGATCGTGGTGCGCGTTAAAGTCGCCTAGTACCATACGGTTTTCACCACGAAGTAGCGCACCTATGTTCGGGTGATATCCTGTTGGGCAACATGTAACTGGGGGGATGTATATATTGAATATTTCGAGCTCGACATCGCCTGACCGGATAGCTATGCCCTGACATTCTAGGGTAGTATCCCTTGGGTCGATGTCTTCTTCTTTGATTAGACGGTACTGCACAGTGTTGTGCAGTATGAAAGCTAGGCCACCACCACTATCTCGCTCGCGATCTTTACGTATTACGTTGAAACCTGCACAACTCAGAAGATCTGAGCGGCTGTTTAACTTAGTTTCTTGGACCGCAGCTATCGATATACGTTCCCGATTCATAAGTGCAACTATCTCCTCGATCTTACTCTGGAGTCCGTTGCAGTTGAATTGAAGGAGTCTGGTGTGTCGCGGGTGTCCGTGGGTGATCCTGGGGGTGAGGGAGTGACGTGTGGGTGGTATTTGTTGCAGCTGCAGAACCCGCAGGGGCGGTTGTCGCACTGGGGTGTTGGACGGCGACGCCACTGTTGTGAGTTGCGGGGGCAGACTCCTCAGCATGGGGCAACGTAGGAATCACTCCACTCACGTGTGGTGCGCAGGCCGGAACACGTCGGGAAGTGACACCAGCCAGATTAATGGACCCTCGAAAGTAACGCCTCTGCGTGGCTTGATGATTTATTAATGATTTTATTGTGGTGCTCAACGTTCTTATCTACAGGTTTTGCCAAACAAAATTTTTTTGGTAGTTTTTTACACACACGTTTATCGTGGCAGTGATGATTTCACTTAAACAATTTTCTCGCAATGCTGGGCGGTTTATTTATTGTGGCACTTCTTTAGTGGCACTGATGATTTTTTTTTTAAACTTTTAGCTCATAATGTTTGGTGGCACTTCCATGATGGCACTGATGGTTTTAAAATAATATTTGGTAGCACTTCTATGGTGACACTGATGGTTTTATTTAAAATTTTTTGTTCATAATATTTGGTGCCACTTCTATGATGGCACTGATGGTTTTAAAATAATATTTGGTGGCACTTCTATGGTGGCACTGATGGTTTAAAATTTTTAGCTCATAATATTTGGTGGCACTTCTATGGTGGCACTGATAGTTCTATTTAAAATTTTTTGTTCATAATATTTGGTGGCACTTCTATGGTGGCTCTGATGGTTTTATTTAAACTAGTAAGGAGGTGGGTCCGAACCCACGGCCAAACACGCGTGTCCTTTTATAAGGATTTTTTTGTGGCCCCACGTTGGGCGCCAGTAATACAATTCCTTTAGAATTTGTTTTTAGAAAATTTTATTTCCCTTGAAAATCCCAAGGGCAGCCGGTCTCAGCGGAAGAGTTGAAATAACTGACTACATAAGAGCGACTTCAGCGTCTAAATACCTACACTTCTTTGCCCTAACTTTAGTTGCTGCACGTTATTGGCCGCGTGACTTTTTAGTTGCTTACGCTAGCAACTGTTAACCCAATTCTTTGCTGTCTTGGGTTTATTTTGTTGTTGTCACGGGCAAGGCTAAAAGTGTTCGATCAGCATAATGGCCGGATGCATACTTAATGCGGTATTGAGTTCTTATTAACGTGTAAAGTTGCAGACGCGCCGTCAGCGAATTCGGTGAAAGTGATATTTTTGCTGTTTTTTGGTTAACTATATATATATAAATACACGATGCTTGATATATGAAAAATACAGAAAACCCCACGCTGTTCTCACAATAATGCAGGAATTTTTCCTTCATTATTATTGTTTGTTTATACAAAGAGTTATTTTTCACTTTCTAGTTTGATATGCTTTAAAAGCGTGTTTTTTAGTTTTTGTAAACTATATTTATTTTTAATTATTTTGGTTATATTTCTTTTTAATTATTATACGGTTTCTACGCCAGTAAAGAAGAAGAAGATTTATTTTTATTTTTTTCTAGAAACTTGGCTTAATCCATTTTTATTGTTGTTGACTAGCACTTATAATTCAAGTGGTCGATTCGGAAAGTAGGTAAACTAGGTAGGAAGGTTGTCTCATGTTCCATTTTTCAGGTAGAGGAGTTCAAATATTAGGTAGGTAGAATATTTCTTTGCTTATTTTAAATTTTTACGAACTCTTATTTTATATTGAAATAATCTATTTTTTCTTTTATTAGATTTACCAATAGTGTGAAATATAAACGAATATAACTTAAATCGTATTCTCGGCCATTAGATTCAGTGACAATTTTTGAAAAGCTCACATCGACGTGACAACCATAGTTTAAAATAAGGAGTTTTCTATTGTAGTTGCTTTTCGCAGGGGTTTTGGAAACTAGTATCTCAATTTTTTGTTGCTACAAAAATTCTATTATAAGTATTAATTTTTTTAAATTTAAATTAAAAGTCACATGTTTTGCATTATTTGATATTATGGCCGACTTCCTAAACGCAAGTTCGATGCATAACTCGAAAAAATGCGTATGAAATTCAAAGCTGATTTTCAACGCAACTCTGCGCTGCAAATAAATGCTTTGCATATAAATGACGTTTAGGATCGTCATCGTAAAACTCATACATAAAACATATGTCAAATAATGACTGTTATTAGGTTAGGTTAGGTTAGATGGCTGATCAAAGATCGCACGTGGACTATACGTAGTCCTTTGTGATGCCATAGAAAAAGAACTCCCTTGTTCGAACTTAAAGATCAGCAAAACGGCCGGTAGCCGATACAAATTTGCAAAGGCGCCCGATATCTACACCCACCAGTTCGGTAGGATGCCTGAAGGTATGTGCACCCAAGTGTCTGAGCCTTAACCTCCCGAACGCGGGACAGGCAAGAAGGAAGTGCTGGCTAGTTTCCGTCGCATCTTCTTCTAAGCAGCTTTTGCAAGCAGCATCCGGTAAGATTCCTAATCTTACAGCATGTGTGCCAATAGGGCTATGGCCTGTAAGGAGCCCGACTACTAAAGAGAGGCTAGCCTTACTGAGGGCAAAGAGATCTTTTGATCTTCTGTGATCTATCTTGGGCCAAAAAGCTTTTGCGACCGCGCAAGTACCAGTGCTCGCCCATCGTTGGCCAAGCATCCGCGAGGCCCAGCTGTCCAGTATTAGGACACAAGAGGACACCGGAGCACCGACCCGCTCCCATTCTACCGATAGTGGCTCTAGGGTGCCCTTCCTTGCCAGCTCATCGGCTCTGCAGTTACCCGCTATTCCGCTGTGGCCCGGCACCCATACAAGCCCTATGGTAAATACTGTCGCCGCCAAAGACAGTACCGCCAGACACTCCTCAACCAGCCCTGAACGCACTGTGAATGAATTCAGGGCTAGTATCGCTGCTCTACTATCTGAGTGAATGGTCACTTCCCTGAAGGTGGACACCCTCCGGAGTAGCAGATCTGCTGCTACCTTGATGGCTGCAATCTCAGCCTGGAAGACGCTGCAATAGTCGGGAAGTCTGAAACTGGAGTTGATGGAGAGCTCCCGACAATAAACCCCTCCACCAACCTTCCCCCCAAGCTTTGACCCATCCGTAAAGAAGCTTACTGCCCCTCTCCTCCAACGGCTTCTTCCCACCCATAACTCCCTCTTCGGTATATGGGTAGAGAAGAAAACGCGAGAGTTTGATATGGCGACTCCATGATCTAGATGATCCGGTATGCAGTCAAAGCTTGTGAGGATGTTCGAGTGTTCAGAAACAGCACGTTCTTTTAGGAACCCAGATTCCCTGAGCCTAATAGCCACTTTTGCGGCCATACACCTTCCGGCAATGTCCACGGGCGTTATGTTCAGAATTGCATTAAGTGCCACGGTTGGGGTGGACCTTAATGCTCCGCACATGCTGATAAGCGCAGCCCGTTGAACGCTTTCGAGTTTCTTAGCAAGTGTGATCTTCTGTAGAGCCCTCCACCACGTAAAGACTCCATAGAACATTATGGGCTTTACTATGGTATCATAGAGCCAGAGGACCACTTTCGGTGAGAGGCCCCACCTTTTGCCGATAGCCCCTCTACAGCAGTAAAGGGCAATCGATGCCTTTTTGGCTCTCTCCTCGATGTTCGGCTTCCATGAAAGCTTCTTATCCAGGATGAGCCCTAGATACTTCACCGTATCCGCCGGTTTCAGGGGAATACCTCCCATTTGCGGCAGCGGTGCCACTGGGATTTTATATCTTCTACTGAATAAAACCATTTCTGTTTTATTCGGGTTTATGGCGAGTCCACTTCCGACCGCCCATTTTGTTACAACGCCGAGATATCCCTGCGTCAGCTCGTATACGGTGCTAAGGAACTTTCCTTTGACCATAAGTGCTACATCGTCTGCATAGGCGATCACCCGGCAGCCTAGATCTTCTAGTTTCTTAAGAAGGTCGTTAACCACTAGGATCCATAGAAGAGGAGAAAGAACCCCTCCCTGAGGGGTTCCCCTGCTCACACTTCGCCGCGCGTGCGCGCTGCCCCATTCTGTTTCGACCACTCTGTCGCACAGAAGACTGAAGATGAGGTGCTTGAGGTTCGATTCAACCCCAAGACCATCTAGAGCAGTTATGACTGCCTCCGGCAAGACATTGTTGAAAGCTCCCTCAATATCAAGAAAGGTCCCAACAGCGAAATCTTTAGCTTCGATGGCTTCCTCCAGCCACGACACGATAGTGTGCAGGGCAGTGTCCACCGACCTGCCTTTACGATACGCATGTTGCGCTCCTGATAGGTAGTCTCTCGGAATGCGCCTCCTTAGATCCCAGTCCATCAGTCTCTCCAGAGTTTTGAGCAGAAAAGAGGAGAGGCTGATGGGTCTGAAATCCTTGGCCGCGACATGGGAGCTCCTGCCAGCCTTCGGGATGAACGTAACTTTGACCCGTCTCCAGGCCCCCGGGATGTAACCTAATCTGATGCAGTTCGCATAGATCGGTCGCAACCATCTGCATGACACTTTAACAGCCCGCTGCAGCTGCGCTGGTATGATGCCGTCCGGTCCCGGGGACTTGAACGGTTTGAACGAATTAATCGCCCATTCCAAGTGACGCTCGTCCAGAAGGTCGGCAAAGGCCGTGCAGTCAGCATGCAACTCTCCGAGAGATGCCCCTGTAGACGTCGTGCTGTTAGGGAAGTGAGCATCGAGGAGCAACTGAAGTGTATCTTCACTGCTCAGGCCCCACTTCCCATTTCCATCCTTAAGGTAACCCAGAGGCACTGGGTTTTTAGCGAGAATGCGCCTGAATCTGGAGGACTCGTGGCAGCCCTCCACTTTCTCGCAGAAGGTTTTCCACGAGGTCCTCTTAGCCTTTCTTAACTCGGTCTTGTATATCGACAGTCCGGTTTTATACAACGCCCAGTCGTCAGATAACCCGCTCCTGCGGGCCCTGTTAAATAAGCGTCTGCAAGACGCCCTAATTTCCGAGAGCTCCATGGTCCACCATTGAGGTTTCCCTCTGCCCTTCGGTGTTTTCAGTGGACAGGAGCTCTCTAGTGCAGAAATGCACGCCGAGCTGAAGACTTCGACCCACCCGTCCACCGCATCGGTGGTGCCCAACGTGTTCACCCCCGGTGCACGTGGCAGGGTTTGCCAAAGCCTCCTTCGATAGCTTTCCCAGTCCGTGTTTCTCGGATTTCTGAATGATTTCCTAGTCGGACCCTCTCCGACTAAACTAAAACCGATATACCTGTGATCCGAAAAGGAGTGATCATCGAGGACCCTCCAATTCGAGATCAACGGGGCAATCCCATGAGAGGCCAGGGTGAGGTCAAGAACCTCCTCCCTGCATGCGGTCACAAAAGTTGGAGAATTTCCCCTATTACAAATGCGAAGATTTTCGCTTACAATAAAGTCAAAAAGGGACTCACCTCTATTGTTTGTGTCCGAGCTTCCCCATACCGAGTGCCGGGAGTTGGCGTCCGAGCCGATGATGACGTCGGCACCATTCCGGGATGCTTCAGCCAAGGTCTTCCTTAGCAGTACAGGAGGTGGCTCCACCACATCATCGTGTGGCATATACGCGGAGATAATCCAGACATTTCCGGTATCACTCTCCAGTTTTGCTGTTACTATATCAGCATTGCTGAAATTAGGTAGAAGAAGTACCGTTAGTTCATTTCTAACCAGTATACAGGCTCGGTTTCTACCTGCATCGTTGGTCGCCAGCAGCTTATGGCTCCTCGTCCTCAAGCCAGAGATCCCGCTACTAGTCAGCCACGGTTCCTGGATAAGGACGACATCGGCTTCGTCTTGCTCCAGACGAAGCAATAGATTGGCGGAGGCCGCCTTCGAGTGTTGGAGATTAATCTGGAGGAATTTCATCCTTCAGACTCTCCTCTAGAAGCGCCAGTTCAGCGCTCATGTCGTGATCGACCCTCACCTCCTCAAACAGTTGTTCGAGGCTAAAGACGGAATCGCCAATCGACGAACCGCCTCCAGAACTCGCCACATCCGAGAGATTAGAGTCGTTATCTGCGGTCGCCTGACCATCGATAATGTCGTCTGCCTTCCCCCCTGCATCTGCAGCTCGGGTGCCATCAGCCCTGGTATCCGTTGGGAGTACCTTTAGCACAACCATCTCGAAACCATAGCTGATGGCTCCCTTGGTTTTGCTGAGAGGACCGATGGACTCCTCGTTAAGCATTATCAACGCTTGTCGATATGGTTCATCGGTTCTCTCTAGCCTGATGACCCTCCAGTCATGCGTGGGGAGAGAGGGGTTGCAGTACTTGAGGATTTCCTCAATCTCACTTGCAGTAGAAGGTTCAGCCGGCAGCCAGACGCGAGCCCTAGGACGAAGAGGGAGGTCCGCTCTGTCCACGGCCTCCAGTCTGGCTCCCTTCCAAACCTCCCCCACCTGAGACACTGCCTTCTTATATAAGATGGCCGATCTTTCATCGGCACACCTTGTCAGCTTATGCAGCCCATGATGCCAACCGGCACTTACGCATTTAGGAGGTGGTCCCGGGTTTTCCTTAACCACCTTAAGGAAGACTGAAGAGATAGCTGCCGCTACTCTCTTCCACTCCTCGTGAGAGATAGCACCGTCCTCCCTGCTGCGGTCTAGCACACCAAGCACTCTTGCACCGGCGCTTTTAGCGATTTCGCAAAAAGTTGGCGCAGCCCCCGTTCGCGGTTTCTTACCAAGGGAGGTTTCTCCCTCATGCGACCTTTGCCGCTTAACCGCTGGTTCGGGTCCCTTCGTTTCGAGTCGTGACCTATCGGTCTCGCTCTCACTCAGAACCTTCTTAGCCCATTCGAGCGTATTGGCATGCTGCTCAGATACCTGACCAGCATGCTTGCCCCCGTAGCGCTCTACGATTTTCGCTGCCAGTCTGCGGTCCGACTTCAGCTTTCTAGCTAAAGCTCCCCTGCTAATGTTCCCTGCGGTTCCCTTCATAATTTTAGCAGAGGTTCCTCTGCTGGTGCTTGCGATTCCGCCGTGCACGAAGGCTCCACCCTTCACTACCTCGCTTGCCGGCGGCTTTGCGCCGGCTCCCCCCATTCTGCTGCCTGATGAGGAGACTCCTACCGAGGTCCTTGTCCTCCCGCTGCAGCTGCCCAGCGACGGTTTCGTCGTCATAGGAGCAGCAGCCCCGCCTGGGATAAGTCCGGATGTCGATTTCGACATCCCTTCATATCCCTTCGTCGCCTTCTCGTTCGTTTGTGTCTTGTCCATGCTAAAAGGGTCCCCACTCAGAGCCGCTATCCGTCCCCCGGAAGGTAGTCGCCTTTTATGGTCCCAAGGTTATCTCTGTGACGAGGCCAAGGCGAGGGTTGACGTACGCCCTTATGAGGCAGTACGTTCAGAGCCGACCAGCGTAAAGAAGGAGTCCTCTCAACTTACACCTACCACGCCAACTTAATGACGACGGGGGGGGAACGTACTCTGAGGCCTGCCATGGTTTTAACGGGACGGAGGCAGTAGCGACATTAGCCCAGCAGCCATTTCTGATGGGTGTCACCCCATCATACTCAGGTGCCAGAATGTCGCCACCACCAGCCAGGGTTCGACCAGATCCAAATAAGTTTAACCTACTCTAAATGCCAATTCAATGCTAAAGTCGTCAGGAGTTGTAAGGCCGTGAAGGCCGCAGGCCATTTGGCGTTACCCAGGATGCACCGACGTGGAGGCGACCTGCTCTACATCCCAATGACTGTTATTACAAATAACGAAATTTTGAGTTAATATGGACGAGAGAAGAAATTATTCATTAATTTTATTAGCAAATGCTGAAGAATTAGCTTTAGCTAATTCTTCAAATATTAAGTTAATAAAAAAACAAATTGAAAAGAAAAAAAGAAGCGGCAGTTTTTATTAAGAACTTTGAATTTAACGAGAAGAAAGGTGGTGAAAAATAAAAATTTTTGTGGATCTATTGTATTGATGGAAGACGATATATTTTATTCCCATTTTCGGATGCGAAGAAGCACGTTCAAGGTAAGTACACAATTGAATTTTAAATATGGATAGCATAAAACGTGTTCGCTGCAATTTCAGAGGCTGATGACTATGCTACAACCAATGTGGACCGAATCATCAACAGGTCGTACTGCAGTTTCCATGGAAAAGGCATTGTATTTGACAATTTGGAAGCTTGCCAATAATACATCATTTCGACAAATTAGTGACAGATTTGATGTAGGAATGGGCGCCACTTATAGAGCATTTATTAAAATCCTCAAACTTATATGTCGTCTAAAATCGACAATAATAAAATTTCCAACTACTACTGCAGCTCAAAAAAAGATCGCTGATGGGTTTTCTCAACGTCGCCACAATATATTTCCTTTTGTATTAGGATGCATTGATGGAACGCACATTCCCATGTCACAACCAAAAAATGATGCAATAAGTTTCTATAACAGAAAAGGGACGTTTTCCATCATTGCACAGGTAATTACACATGTATACTCATCTCTTGACAAATTATAATAAGCAATTTGTATAGGCCATTGTTGACAGCGATATGAAATTTCTGGACGTCTTTGTCGGCTGTCCCGGACGATGTCATGACGCATCAGTGTGGCAAAGGAACCCATTTCGTAGAGCACTAGTAAGCGGTGAATTAAAAATTCCACCAAATCACCACTTCTTAGGCGACGCAGCTTATCCGCTAGAAACGTTTCTCACGGTGCCATATCAGGTTTTTAACATCGCAGCAGAGCAAATATAACACTATTTTAAGCACTAACCGAGGTTTTGTTGAACAGTCGTTCGGGATATTAAAACAAAAGATCAGAATTTTAAAATTTATTGGTGTACATCTCGCTCATATTCCAAAAATTATTGTATTAACGTGCATGATAACACATAACGTGATTATAATCAATGAAGGTCAGCAAAACATTGATTGCATAGAATTGGACGAAGAGGAGGCGCAAACATCTGAAGTTAGTGTTCCATCATTGCAAAGAGATGAAGCCCAACAAAAACGAAATGCCCTGGCAGCGTTGTTTTCAAGTTGAATTAAACGACAATTCTAAAATAAAAATTTGAATAACATGAACATAAATGTATTTTATAAGATAGGAACTTTCAAAACTATAACGTACATATATATATATATATATATATTTCTTATAATTATATAATAATAATTATTTATATTATTTATAAACTATCCTGGGTTTTCAAATAAAGCCCGTAGTTGCTTTAATTCTTTAAGTTTTTCTTTTTCAACTTCAAGTCTTTCACTTTCTATTTTTATAAGCTTATTTATAGCTTCGTTTTCCTTTTCGGATTCTTTCTCTAAGAATTCGAGTACGTCATTTCTCTTTCTTTTAACTGTTGTTGTAGGTGTTACATACATTCCGTCAATTATTGCTGTGGTGGAAGGACTTTCCAAAGAAATTATAGAATACTCGGTCATTTCTAGTGGCACTTTAATACTAGAACGACTCCCAAACACTTCATCGATTTCACTAAAATATTCCCAATTTGATGGTGCTTCGTCAGAAGTACTGTTTCTTTTCTTTATACGCTTATAAGTCCCCATTATGTTGAGAAAACACCTCGTTATTTCATCTCTTTAAATTGGAAACGAGCTCTCAACGTCCCTATTTCCCTTAAAATCGACTCCCAAATTGTATTTCTCTTTCGTTTTTTGCCGGAAAATTCTGCTTCATGGCGAAGCCTTGTTGTTATTAATAATTCCTTCCACTCGTGTGTCCACTTTTTTTCTCTATAATATAAGATAAAACGAAATATGCATTGCAACCTGCGTTTAGTAAGTCGACCTATTTCTTGAGCAAATAGCTCATTATGTATAAAAAAAATATACAAAAATTGTATTTAGTATTTCTACTACACTTCCCATATGTTTTTTTAGACATACACTTTAAAATCATATTCCCCGAACAAAAACAAAAAAAACTCACTTAAATTAAACAGAAAAAGTATCCGTCCCCATCAAAACGGTGTATTCCCATTGTAATACGGTGACAAGTATATTCACTTAAGCGCTTATATAGTGGTGTATAATTGATCTCGCTTTGAACAGTTCACTTTATTCTTTATGCAAAAATTAGCGATGGCACCTAAAATTAAAGAAATTAGCACTCATAGCGAATTCATTCTTCTGTGCAGTATGCTGCGCAAGCATTCAAAAAAACTAACTCGATTTTGTCAAAACCACGTTCTGTTCGACCAAGTATATTGACCGTTATTCCCACGACAACCGGTTCTACGCACCGAAATTGACACGGATTTTATCCGTTGTTGTTTTTTCGGCGGTCTAACCCCGTTTTTACCGTTAAGTGTTAATCTTTGTTTGTAGTCATTAGAGCAATGCCAGGGTTGGTGTCCGTACCCACCTGACTCTTTCTGGCATTGAGTCGAACCCGGGCCCGGAGGATTGTTTTTTGCTGCTTTTGCGCTAAAAGGCTCCATCCAAACTCCACCTCGGTCAGATGTAACATATGCAATGGATGGAGCCATCTTAAGACCTGCTCAGGCCTTAAGAATCATAGGGAGTTACCCCCATACTGTCTCCCGCCCCCAGCCTTCTGTTCCGTGTGCCAGACCGTCATATGTCGGAACGTCACAACAGTTAGGTGTTATTCCTGCACTGGCTGGTGTCATTTCCCGGCGTATTCCTGCCGTATCCTGTCCTGTATGGAAACCTACAAAAATAATAGCTTCCCCTTAGAGTTAAGCTGCAGCGCCTGGCTTGAGGGAAGATTTTTTGTTTGTCAATCACTAACATTTGAAGGGGGTAAGAGTTTAAAAAAAAGTTTAAAAAATTTTTTTGAAGCACGTTGAATTCCTTAAAATCTTTTGAAATATATAATAAAGTCAGGCATGTATTATTTTCTTAATATTTAATTAATGTAGGTTTATTAAGTTGTATACATATTTATACAAATATTTAATTACTGAGCTTTATATGTTTGATAAAATATTAAAAGACAAAGCGGTCGCGCATATTCACATACGTACATATTTATTTATGTGATCATGTAAACAAATTTGCAAGAACCATACGCATAATATTTGTAAATTTGTCTACGTGTAACCTTTTATGTAAAAGTGTACACTTATTGCTTCTTGTGAAATCTCCGTTACCATGGGCAACCAATGGCCGAAGCTCTCGTTTTGTCAAAGAGTCAATGTGTCGAAGAACTGACGCGACGACAAAGCGTCACAACATTGTGTTGTTGGTAGAAAATCCGAGCTGTGCCGAAAACACAAACGAACGATCGCCAATTGCCACTGCTTCCCTTGCCGCTGTAACAGTTTCTCCAACAAACCAGCGTAAATATGTATGTTTCTTTATGAGCTTGCATACATATCCTACCTAAGGGGTTGTATACCTTTTTTAATTTCAAAAAAATCGAAATTTTTTATAGCTTTATCTTAAAGAACAACTCCTTGAAAACATTTTCTCAAATTTTCATAGATATTCGAGCAGCGCTTTTATCTTCGCATAAACTGAACTTGAAACTTTAAACGCGAATATCTCGAAATGGTGTTTTTCAAATGACTTTGGATTGGCGGAAAACTACTGAACCGATTTTCTTCAAAGTTTTTTTTTCGTAATGAAATGGTTCTGTGCTTGAACGATCGACTTTTTACGCACAAACTTTTTTTCGCCGAAATGAATTTTTTAGTGAAATTTCTAGTGGCCAAAAATTCATTTTTTGCATAAAACGTTCCCGTGTGCACAAAAAAAAAAGCATAAAAACGATCGTTCAAGCACAAGGAATTATACTAAACTAATGAAATTTGTTTACTTTTTTGGTTTCAGCTGACTTGTTCGACCTGGGGAATTGTCGCCGCAAGGCCAGGGAAACACACACCCCTTAAAAACTATTTGATATTTTTCCACGAAATTTCGCACAAACATTGTTACTAAAGTGTACTATCAAAACATAAAAACAATCGTGTAATGAAATAATTGCTACATACCTAAAAAAAATCCAAACTTTCCTTTTTTTCTTCGACAAAGATGGTATATAACCCCTTAAAACAATAGTTTATATGTATTTCAAAAAACAAAGCGTGAGATGCAGCAAGATATAGACAGTTAAGAGGGATAATTTAAGCGGAGTACTACTTAGCCGGGAATTACTGTATACATAAATCAGGGGAATATTGAATATTTTCTTTGATACATATCTTGACTTGAAAATCGACAAATAAACTATGTTGTAAATATTATTCTAATATATCGGAAAGTGCGCTTGCGTTCATGAATGAAAATGTTGTTGCTGTGTGTTTTTCTAGAAAATGGGCTGCCATATTGACTTGTCATGCTGCTGATGTTATTTGATATTTTTTTTTTTGAGATTCTTTTTGTTGAACATTGTTTGCAGTTTTTGTGCGACACATATTAACATGTATGCGCAGACGTGTATGTAGGTTTGTGTATACATTATTTTTTCTGCAATGTCATATACACATACATACATACATATATACATATAGAGCAGTGCGCGCACATTATATTACTGATAAACGATAATATATTTATTTGAATTGTAGTTACATATGTATGTACTTATGATATGATATTATTGATTATGATAAGTGCGTATGAAAATTTAAATGATGAAATGTAATTTACATACAATATTATTATAATACTATATATTAAGTTTTTTAGGATATTATGATAGTATTTCATATATTAGGTCTACAACTTTGCTTCCGCCGTTTTCCAATAGATGTCTCTAGGGTCAAGCACTGGTCGATTAAATCGTTTTATATCGATCTTGGACATTTGTGTTAACATTAACCCAACCAAATATTTCTACAGATTTGTTTGCATCCAAACTTATTCTCAACTGAAAATGTCACTTTTTGAGGCGAATTCTCGAGTTTTGCGGGAAATTTTGCTTTTGTTTTTTAATTCCAAGAAAAGTGCGGCTGAGGACCCGTCCACGCTTTACTGAGGCTGACATATACATAGATAATATATATATATATACTATGTTCGGACCGACATTGAAAACATTTTGAAACACACATTTGTATGTTGTGGAATCTAAGTCGTTCGGATCGGCATTGTGTGTTTTCGATGAGTTTTCACTGACAACTATCAATAGCGGCATTCTCTTGCTCTTGCACGATTGCGGATTGCACAAAATGCAAAAATCCTCTACCGAATATATGGAATGTAAACAAATATCAAGTTACAATTTAGGGCCGGCAAAATATGTCCAAAAAAATCGATTAAACTAGAGTAGGCACCGATTATAATGAGTGGAATGTAAGTTTTCAGCGAAAACTGTGTTTGTTTGACAGATTTTACATGGATACAAAAAATGGATCATAAAGCATTACGTGTGTTAATTAAGCATTGCTTTTTGAGGGGATAAGTGAAAACTCTTTTAGACCGTTTTTATACAATAAAGCCTTAAATTAAAAAAAAGGCGAAAGCAAAGTTATAGACCTAATATGTATGTAGATATATACAAACATGTTCATATATGAATTTATATTACAGTATCAAACATAAGAAATATTTAAAAAATAGCTCCTTTTCGCACATTAACTACAATTATTGTTTTGGAAATAGCATTTATTCATAAAAATAAGCAAAATGATAATCATAGCAATTGATATGATGGCATGGAGGCATATAAAAATATAAGCAAAAGGCCAACATACATTTTTTAACTTTGCATTTTTTTTTTTACTGTTCATGGGATCAGAGTCCCATATTTTTGAACACTGATTCTTATGTAAAATTAACGAGGAATCGAATGGAAAAGTCAATTTTGAAAAATAGTTGGGGGAAAAGCACAAAAAACCGGATAATGTTTTTTTTTGATTTTGAAAATATTTTTGGATTTTGAAAATATTTTTATCAGAAAGCAGAGATTTTTTTACATAAAATTTATTTATTATTTATTTATTTATTTATTTATTATTACAATAACGCCAATCGGCAATATACATTAAGAGAAACAAATAAAAATGTAGGTAGAAGGTAAAAGTGTATATGCAGAGTGCTATGGTGATGGTTTCTGGTTGTGGCGGGCAGCAAATGGAGTCCTTGGTTAAACAAGCAGATGTTTCTTAGTATTGTCTGTGAAGGCAGAGTATGTACCTCCGTAGAAGTCAATCACACCTTGAAAAGAATTGACAGATTTGGCCAGTCTATGCAGAGGACCGTTGATCACATAATTTTTCTTGGAGTTAGAAGTTTTTAGTAGACGATTACGTCTAAGTAAAGTGCCTACTGGGGCAAATTCAAAGCAGCCAAGAATGTCTGGAGCATCAATAATATTATTGACAACCTTGTAATAGAAACTAAGATCGGCAACCTGTCGACGTGCTGATAGTTTATTGATACGAAAGCTCTGGTAAATCTCATCAGTGGTGTAAGTATGTGTAGACGATGATAATTTATAGGCTAACGACTTGCAGAATTTACGTTGAACCTTTTCCACTTTGTCTATAGATGCATTAGTATATGGAGACCAGATGACTGAACCATATTCAAGGATAGGTAGGACTAGCGATTGAAAAAGTCTGGTTACAGAGTAGGGGTTGTTGAAGTCTTTGCTGTTTCTTAGAATAAATCCGAGGGTTTTAAATCCCTTAGATGTGATTCTATCAATGTGTTTAGAGAAGGAGAGCTTGTTGTCAACAATGATCCCCAGGTCTTTTATCTCATCAACCTCTATGATTTCCTGATCCTTGAGTTTGTATTTTGCAGGAATTGGTGAGTGTGAGCGAGTGAAAGTTATAGCGGCGCATTTGTTGATATTAAGATCAAGATTGTTCACAAGGCACCAGTTACCAAGAGAGTCAATATCATGCTGTAGAATTAGGATATCTGCATTACTAGCTATGGGCCTGAAAATTTTGAGATCATCTGCATACAATAGGTGATCTGATATGATATTGTTGCCAATGTCGTTTATGAATATATTGAAGAGTACCGGGCCCAAATGAGATCCTTGTGGTACCCCAGATGTTACGATATATTCGAATGAAAGATGGCCATCGACTCTAACCTGTAGGCGTCTACCCGTAAGATATGAATGGATCCAAGACAAAGCACCACCTCCAACACCATAGTTGCTCAACTTGTGCATGAGTATATCATAGTCAACACGATCAAACACCTTGCTAAAGTCTGTGTAGATGCTGTGAACACAGTTTCCGGAATCCATAGCATTTAACACCTTGTTGATGTATATGAACAAATTAGTAGTTGTAGATCTGCCCCAAGTAAATCCATGATTATAACGTGTTCGAAAGACTGCAGTTGTTGTGGTAGCACCAATTTCTCAAACAACTTAGCAAGGGCAGACTGAATACAAATAGGACGATAATTGGTGACCATAGCTTTAGATCCATCCTTATGTATTGGAGTGATATATGATAATTTCCATGACGAGGGGAAGATACCACCACTAAGTGATTCACCAAATATATGCGTCAACGGTTCGCATAGACTGATCGCGCAGTTCTTTAGGAATAAGTTAGGTGGACCATCAGGTCCAGCACCTTTTCTAGGGAAAAGGAATAATTTAAGTACTTCGTCATATGATACTGAAGGATCGTTCAGGAGTATGTTCTGAGGTCCCGGGTTGTAGGTAGCTGCAGCAGCGCCATGGCGATTGTTAGGTGCGTAAACACTATGAAAAAAGGAAGCAAAGAGATCACAAATGTCAGGCCCGGAATTAGCTGATAGATCATCCCATACCATGGAGGAAGGTATGTCACTGCTAGAACGGTTTTTGTCTTTGACATAGTTCCAGAAGGCTTTGATGTCCGATTTGAGTTTGGCTTCAACGTTACTTACGTAATTTTTATAGCACTCAGAGCTCAGTGATTTGCACTCAAGTCTCAGTTTACTGAAGCAAGAGTAATTGTAGTTGGTACGTCTTGTCTTGTACAACGCATGCGCCGACTTCTTCAATTTAATTTTGCGAATGAGATCTTTTGAAAACCAGGATGGATAACTGTTGTGTTTATAAGTATATGCTGGAACGAACTGGTTAATCCCTTCAAAGATTTTTGCGTAGAGATAGTCAAGCTTACTATCAATTGTGCTGAGTTTATATAAATCGATCCAATTTGTTCTCAGGTAGAAAGTGTTGAGCTCAGCATAGTTGGCCTTTTTGAAAGAGTACGTAGAGGAGTAGATAGGAACTAGTCCAGGCTGAAAGTTGAGCGTGATATCTAGAGCGGGATGCTATGTGTCTTCAGGAACCAAGGCAAGCGAGTGTTCAGGAGAAATGTCGATGTCGCTGAAACATAAGTCAAGGGCTGAGTTGTGAGCATTGAGAATGTGGTTGCGTTGTGTGCAATTCAGGAGCGAATAACAGTCGTAAAGTAGTTTTTCACAGTCCGCACGAGGAGAGCTGCTAGGGAGGTTGAAATCACCAACTATCAGTAAGTCAGATGCTTGGTGTTTTTCTCTAATGAAAGAAATAGTGGCCAGGTGGTCAACAAAGATCTCATAAGGTGACTGAGGAGGTATGTATACACAGCCGATGATTAGGTCACGGGATGCACCCTTCACCCTGATGAATATTTGCTCTGGGTTATTATTTTCAGTTGAGATTGGCTCAGTGTGTAGATAACGTTTGCATGCGATAAAGACTCCACCACCACGTACTTTATGATTAGCATGAGATGCAGGATCTTTACGGTAGATATTATAAGAAGAGTCAATGACTTCTCCATCACGTATAGATGGATGGAGCCAGGACTCAGTGATGCATATGATATCAGACTGGTTAGACGACGTGTTGGTCAGAAATGCGCAGAGTTTTGTGCGCAGACCTCGAACGTTCTGGTAATATAACTGGACGAGAGATACTTTCTTCTTGTTCGTTGTGCGAGCGAAAATTCTTCTTTACAATCTTAGGCATACCATGGATATACTTTATAGTCATACTGTCGTTGCCGCTTTTTACTAGAGAGTCAAGTTCCATTCGTAAATCTTTTAGGTGCTGTTGTTGAGAAGGGGTAAGATCAGCTTTGAAAATGACTGCAGTGTTACTATTAGGTGGTCTGTATTTGATAATTGAGAGCGCATCATCAGCTGAGCGAGTTGTAATATGTAGCGGACGTGTACGACCCGGTGTATGTCGGCCTAGTCTGCGTAGATTAAATTCAGTGGCAATGTTCGAGAGACAAGAAGGCAAAGCGGCTACTAGATTTGTCCTGTCGTCATCCAAACGATCTTTACCCACTGGTTTGACTGATTCCGGGATGTTTAGAGCAATTACATTGACTTTACGGCGCTCACGTTCCAACATTTCAGTGAAGATATCTTCCTTACTCACTGGTAAGTCAGGCTTGGCATTGAGTTTATTATTAATTTTATTCTCTACTGATGAAAGTCTATCGTTAAGGGCAGTACATTTATTAGTGAGTGTTGTATATTGTTTAGACAGATTGCTTACCTCATCCTTAAGGTTATTTACGCTACTTACGAGTGACTTTTTGAGATCTTTAAATTTGCGGTCATAGTCAGAGGTGAAGCGATCAAAGTACTTCTGGAAGAGACTTTCCATTTCATTAGCTTGTGGCGAGATGTGTGTTAAATCTTCATCATCAGATAAGTGGCTGTCACGTGTCCTAACACTGATATCATTGCTGCAGGATGAACAGTTCCAAACCGACTCCTTTTTCTTGATACTGATCGCTGTGGCCTTAAATTCCACAGATGAAAGGCCTGTACACCTAGAGTGAAACCAGAGTTGGCAAGCAACACATTGGATGCTGTACTGTACACCATCTCGTATAAGCTCAGAGCAATAACCACAAAATTGTGATGTTGTGTTTATTTTCTTGGGTGGCATTATTTATCGATGGATAGCACAATTTATATGTAACTAAGCAATTACTACACACAGAATTTACTAAAGTTAATAACTATTGTTTAAAAGAGACTGTAGCCCTCCTTTATTTGCGACGCACTGCAAACGGACCGCACATCAGCAATGCTGATTGAAATTGGATAACTTAAAAATTTTTTTCGCTCAATTTTAAGGTCGTTAAAAAATAAAAGAAAAAGTAATTTTTTTGTTTGATCTCAATTTGAAGTGCGCGCCAAAAAACAATGGAGCAACTTTGACCACTAAAAAGTTAACAGATATTCTTCTATTGGTCTATATTATGATATTCTAAAGTTTGGTCAAAATCGGAGAACCACGGGTACAAAACCATGTCGCCAATTGATGGAATGGCCCATGTATATTGATTTAACTTGTGCTGCTAGCATGAGCAACATTAAGAACCATATCATCAATTCGCTTGTCTTACTCGACCGTTCTGAGTTGTCAGTATTTTTTGTAATTCTTGAAGTCAATGTATTTGTAACTTGATTTGGCTCCTCTGTTCTACTGCTATTTGTTGCTTCCAGTGAGCACAATTTGTGAACGGACCCTGCCATTGATATGCCATTTGATTATTTTAGAGTTGCAACTTCCATCACTTCCCGGATGAGTATTATTAATTTTACCTAATGGGCACTTGACTGGTTGAGTTTCTTTATCTTTAATAATTACTATTTGTCCTTCTGCTAGATTGGCCTGTTTGGGTTTCCATTTCATTCGTTGTTGTAACATTGCAACATATTTGCTTTCCCATCGTTTCCAAAAGTCTCTTTTAATTTTTTGTTTAAATTTCCACCTATCTAATGAGCCTAATTGTGCATCATTAATTTCTTCAGGACAACCTATTATCGGACATCCTATTAAAAAATAACCAAGGGTTAAAACGTCTATATCGCTTTCACTGTCTATTGCAGATACAGGTCGTGAATTCAGAACTGCTTCAAATGTCAATTAATTTTCGCCTATCACTCTTTTTAAATGACTTGGCTCCTGCCTCCGAAATGTGGAGCTGCCGGCGTCCCAAAATATCATTGAATTTCATCTGCTTCTAATATGGCAATTGAGAAGTAACGTTCTCTTTCGACGAACAAAAACCAAACTGTATAAATCACTCATTATTGCCGTAATGCTATATGGTTCAGAGGCATGGACCATGACAACATCTGATTAGTCCGCGTTACGAGTTTTCACATTGCGAAAAGAAGAAATGACTGGCGCACTGTTGTTAACTCGGCTATAGCCGCGTTAGGGGTGTCTACGCCAGTAAAGGAGAGAATATCAAAGCTACGGTTGAATTTTTCCAAATTGCCATTTTGAAATCTAGGTATAATGTTTTACAAGCTCCGACAATATTCGTTCCATTGTCCGAGTATATATGCTGACTTTTACCTCTTCTAGCAAAAAATCTTTTCAAAGCAGCTAGGACCGCTTCGGTTATTAAAACACTTACTTCTTCTAAATGAATAGCTTTTGTTGTCGTACAAACAAATACAGCTATGTATCTTTTAAATGTTTTTTGTCCTCTTCCTTTTGAACATTTCATATGAATCAGAACCGACAGTCTATACCAACGTGCGTAGATGAAATTGACATAGATACTCGGAATTCTGGAAGATTTTCCATAATTTGCTTAGCTGCTTCTTTGCGGTAACATAAGCATCGACTACAAGTTCGAATTGTCTTTTTTATTGAATTCTTTAATCGAATAATTCCTTCTAATTGTCGCTTCCATTAATTTGTTTTCTCCCTGTAATGTTATTTTATGCCCATTTTCAATTTTTTTAATGATAATAAATTCATATTGGGTGTTTTTAATGAAATATAAAATCTGCATTACCCAACATACCTCCTACATTCCATTACTATCCAAATTGGATTTATGCGTGCAATGCTACTAATTTCTTTTTTGAATTCTAAAGTCCCGATTTAATCTCTAAATTGTAATTTTTGCTGATATCTTACTAACATCTCTTTAGCTTCTTACATTTCTGATTTTACTAAGTATTCGAAACATTTTTGTCCTCTTATTCTTTTTATAAATCACAAGGTATAAGTTACTACTATTATTAGCTTTTTTAAACTAGAAGATTTTAGTATTAACTTATCCAGGAAATGTAATTTTTTACGAGTTGTCACATAAGTTGCATCGATTTGAATAATCGTCTCGGTTGGCCATTGATGTTCCTCTTCTCGTAACCATTTGGACCCTTCCACCATAGATCGTGATCTATCAATTTATTCGCAAGTGCTCTTCTGGATGCTACATCTGCTGGACTATCTTGTTCCAACGTGTTGCCATAACGCAGCGAGAGCAAGTAATTTGATTGTTTCTATTGGCTCTTCTTTTGTTTTCTCCACAATGTACGTAGATAATATTGATCGCTCTGTATCTGTCTCCATTTGATTATAATATCAACTACATCTTTTTGAAGTTTCGGTCCTATGTAATTTAAACTGCTTCCATTTGTAGTTTGTGCAGACGCATCGAAATCCACTCGTAGTTTAGTTGTTAGACTGCTCTTTCGAATCACTGCTTGATGTAGCAAATAGTATTTTAACTTGTCAAGTGTAGCGAGCCTCCATATACGTGTTGCATAGCTTGTTGTTTGTTATGAATATCTTTCGATTCATCGTAGTTAATGTCTGCATTCAAAATATTGATGCGCAGTACACACAATTTTTTTGTGCAGTTGTATAAAATGTAGGTGTTCGCTTTGGCTGCTTTTGAATGTTCCATTTAGCTGTTTTTCTGTCTCGTATTGCTTCTAGAGCTTGATATTGCTGTTGCAAGAAACGGAAAACATCAACTGGACTTTGTTTACCTTACTTTTTTTCGTTCTGCTCGTATAAACGTAAACTTTCTTTGTCTATTTTTCGAACCACTATTCGAGCTATGATCGTCGTTTAAGGGATTAGGGGTTGCTAGAATTTTTAAAAAATTTATTTTTTTACATTTTCGTTAAGTAATATCTTTAAAATATTCTCTGAAAATTTCAGTTTGATCCGATAAATAGTTTTTGAGTTATTCGACAAATAATAAAGAGGGGTCGGGCACTTCAAAGCAAAAACGTTAACTTTAAACGCGTTTTTCTGAAACTATGGTTTTGAACTGGTGACAACTATAACTCGAAACCCGCTGAGTAGATTTTAATGAAATTTATACAGCTTTTAGAATACATAATAAACTCGGGCCTGATCAAGGGACTTTTTTTTCAAAAATTTCGATTTTTTAAGACCAATTAACTGTTGATTTTTTCCCAAAAAATTTAGAAAAAAATTTCCTAAAGCCGCCATTTTGTTAATTTTTGACAAAAAAAATAAAATCTTTCGCTCAGGCTCAGGATTATCTATTTATAGAACTAATTTTTTTGTCCGATTGAATTTAGATGACTCTCCAAGGACTTATGGTTGTCACCGCAAGTACCTTTTTTTTGGAACTGGATCAACACAAACAACTATAACATGGAAAATTAATTTTTTTCGAAATTTTCGTGACTTCAAGTCAACACATTCTATAATAATGCCATATTACTACTTTTGTAAAATAACA
This sequence comes from Bactrocera correcta, assembly GCA_027475135.1. NCBI lineage: Eukaryota > Metazoa > Arthropoda > Insecta > Diptera > Tephritidae > Bactrocera > Bactrocera correcta. Next base: position 149,069,728 of record CM050325.1, on the reverse strand, counting down.
TTATTTAATAGCAAAAAAAAATACTGAAAATTTTCATTTTTTCGTGCCTCTGACTACCCCTAACCCTTTAAATCTAAATTTAGTCCTTTCAAAGCATAAATGCATTTTTTAGTGGTATCCACCAGTTGCTTCATAATTCCGGCTTCCTTTTACAAATAGCTATGCGCAAACGACGCATAACACTCTAATAGTATATCTTGTTGGCGGTTTGGCCCGTCAGTACGAAATCGGAGTACACCACACCTTGATAATGGAAGAAAACTGTCAGCATAACCTTGGTTTTTGACCTGCTTTTGTGCGGTTTTTCGTCTTCAGCCCACCTTCGCCATGACATTTGTTCACTTTGTTTTAGGCCCAAATGATCTTTCAAAATGGATGAATAAGTTTTCACTCGAAATATAAATTAAAAAAGTCTTACTAAATTTTGTCCACTTTTCTCAAAAGATCTTTGAAATATCTCGGAGTTACCATAGATAGAAAACTTAGGGGGTGAAATCGCTCCTTCAAGTGCCACCCGCCCCATACTAAAATATGGTGTAGCGGTGTGCTGGATGGCACTATCGAAAAAGTGTCGTATTAAACCCCTGGATTGAAAACAACGGACTTGATTGTTGAAGGTTACGGTGCAATAAAAACAACTTCAACAATGGCTGTGGAACATTATGGATATCCAAGCTTCAACTAAGGCTATCCGTAGCGCCAATTCTAAGTCACATTGCGACAATAACTAGACTTTTAGTAGGTAACGAAGATTTAAAATTTAAGTACACGATATTGACAACGAGCAATGGGATCAATGGCATATGCTAATTCTAAGTGTATCATTTGATAACCTGTGCTCCATCCCTCCTCATACAACAGCCATAACTGACAAAGTACGGAGCCAGAACATTGCACTTCGGACTATAACAGGTTGCTTTGATGTCTTCGATCGAAGATTTTCATAGCAAGGCCGGTATGTTTCCGGTTGAGGAACATAACACACTTCTAACGAAGCACTTCTTCTGAGATATTTTCCCACTACTCTATCCACCTCTTTGGATGCCCAGAAAACTTACTCACTTAACATGACTCTCTTTATGATCCAACCGCGTCGAAAAGCACGTTTCCTGAGCCTGCCGTTATTAATTTCTTATTTATCAAGACGCGTCCACGACAATTGTAATTAGGAATTGTTAAGCTGCAACTAGTGAGTTCCGTTACTCCCTTCCATAATCACAACGCAGTTATTGTTGTTGTCATTTCAGCATTTTTCATCTTTCAATATATAAATGAGTTTTATACCACCGCTTCTACCGCCTCTATCGTGCATGTTTGCTCCAAATGGATTTTTTACGTAGAAACGAGTTTATTCTCTCAAACGCAGAGTTGGCAATTCGGATATTTTGTAGTATTTAAAAAAAAAAAAGTGAATATATTTGAAACATTTTTAAACTAGCACAAAATTACATTGAATACAATTATATATAATTAGGTAGACCATTTTGGATTCTAGTTTTGATGTTTTACAATATTAAAAATTATAACTGAAAAGCTAGATGTGTTGCAAAACCATGTATGCAAATTGAGCATTGGCAACGTTGAGAAAAACAACAACTATGTTGTCACTACGGAAGGGCGGACCGGAATTCACTAGTTGCAGTATTAGTTGTTGACAACCATTACGCACTAGCACTGTGTGCTAAACGGTAATATCACGAATTAGTTAAAATATGATAACGGCAGATGCGTTTTAAGGGGCTATATCAGTGTAACGCATGAAAAATAAGGAGATTTTCGTGAATTTTTTAAAAGGAAGTATTCAAAACGTTTATTAAACTTGAAGATATTTCCTATACAATGATCTACTATCTTTGAAAAACATCAAAAATTAACAAAATGGCATAATTTTGAAAAAAACAAATCGTTTTGTTAGGTTAAAAAATGGTAGTTTTTTTAATGACAAATTGTCAGTTTTCAACCAATCAAAAAGATCGTAGGTCATTATATAATAAATGTAATCAACAATACTCAATTTTAGTTTGAAAACTCGTTGAGTTATGATGTCAGCAACTTTGAAAAATGTCGTTTTGAGAAAAACACGCATATATGATTATACCTGCGAACAGTGCCATCAAAAAACTATTACAGATACGACCTTGCTGATTTCACAGGATATATGTATAAACTATCCAAAAAACAAATAATTTTTTTTTTAAGTGTCACTGGTATAGTCCCTTAAACTTTAATAAGGGGGGGAATTATTTTATGGTTCTTCTTCGTGCCATTTTGAAGTTGGGTTTACGTTTTGCATACAACTAATGCTTTTATTATAAGAATAAATATACTTGATTTTTTGTATTTTTCTAATAAATATTAAAAACATTATAATCAATCTGTTTATATTGCAAACTGTTTTATACCAATATTATCATATTTGAATATACATATGTTTTTGAATTAATCAGGCTTGAATTGAGAATTTCTTATATTGCTTATAAGAGTAACAATTCAGCGCAAAATTTGAGTTATTTCCGTATGCTTTTAAATTTCGTAATTTTGTTTAATTGGCAGCGCTCCAAAGATGGTAATTACGCTCATATTAATACCGCCATGCATTGTAACTACAAGATTTTTTTACATAATGTCTCCAATTTTAAATAGACAGTAAGAAAGTGCTACTCAATACGATAAAATGGGCAATTGCTTGCAAATAAGCAGCACAGATGACATTTCACTTTTACGTGGAAGCGAAAGTAGCAACACACACGATTTTACATCTGATCGGAATGTTCCGACTCCAATTTATTCGGTAAGTGACGTATTTCTATAATAAAAAGAACCGGTAGAGTACTGTATTCATTATTTTTTCTGTTAGTAGGGAAAAGATAAATTTTGTCATTTTAGATTTGAAACCAAAAATATAAGTAACCTTGCTTATTTTAAACTCTTCTTCTTCTTTACTGGCGTAGACACCGCTTACGCGATTATAGCCGAGTTAACAACAGCGCGCCAGTCGTTTCTTCTTTTCGCTACGTGGCACCAATTGGATGTCCTAAGCGAAGCTAGGTCCTTCTCCACCTGGTCCTTTCAACGGAGTGTCTTTTAATTTGCTGAACTATGTCAATGTCGTCGTATATCTACAGCTCGTTGTTCCATCGATTGCGATATTCGCCGTGGCCAATGCGCAAAGGACCATACATTTTTCGCAAAGCTTTCCTCTCGAAAACTCGTAACGTCGACTCATCGGTTGTTGTCATCGTCCAAGCCTCTGCACCATATAGCAGGACGGGAATTATGAGCGACTTATAGAGTTTGGCTTTCGTTCGTCGAGAGAGGACTTTACTTTTCAATTGCCTACTCAGTCCGAAGTAGCTTCTGTTGGCAAGAGTTATCCTGCGTTGGATTTCTAGGCTGACATTGTTGGTGGTGTTTACGCTGGTTCCAAGATAGACGAAATTATCTACAACTTCAAAGTTATGACTGTCAACAGTGACGTGAGAGCCAAGTCGCGAGTGCGACGACTGTTTGTTTAATGACAGGAGATATTTCGTCTTGCCCTCGTTAACTGCCAGGCTCATTTGCTTTGCTTCATTGTCTAGTCTGGAGGAAGCAGAAATAACGGCGCGGGTGTTGAAGCCGATGATATCAATATCATCGGCATACGCCAGCAGCTGTACACTTTTATAAAGGATTGTACCTGCTTGGTTAAGTTCTGCAGCTCGAACTATTTTCTCGAGCAGCAGGTTGAAGAAGTCGCACGATAGAAAGTTGCCTTGTATGAAACCCGGCTGGTATCGAACGGCTCGGAAAAGTCTTTCCCGATCCTGACGGAGCTTTTGGTGCTGCTCAACGTCAGTTTACACAGCCGCATTAGTTTTGCGCGGATAAAGGCAGGCATTAGACATGGCGGTATAAAGGCAGCACCTTTTCGTGCTGTCGAAAGCAGCTTTAAAATTGACGAAGAGGTGGTGTGTGTTGATTCTCCTTTCACGGGTCTTTTCCAAGATTTGGCACATGGTGAATATCTGATCGGTTGTTGATTTGCCAGGTCTAGTGCCACACTGATAAGGTCCAATCAGTTTGTTGACGGTGGGCTTTAATCTTTCACACAATACGCTCGATATAACCTTATACACGATGTTGAGGAGGCTTATCCTACGGTATTTGGCGCAGATTGTCGGGTCCCCCATTTTATGGATTGGGCATAGCACACTTAAATTCCAATCGTTGGCCATGCTTTCGTCCGACCATACTTTACAAAGAAGCTGATGCATGCTCCTTACCAGCACTTCGCCGCCGTGTTTGAATAGCTCGGCCGGCAATCCATCGGCTCCTGCCGCTTTGTTGTTCTTCAGGCGGGTAATTGCTATTCGAACTTCTTCATGGTCGGGCAATGGAACGTCTGCTCCATCGTCTTCGATTGGGGAATCAGGTTCGCCTTCTTCTGGCGTTGTACGTTCACTGCCATTCAGCAGGCTGGAGAAGTGGTCCCTCCATCGTCTTCGATTAGAGAATCAGGTTCGCCTTCTTCTGGCGTTGTACGTTCACTGCCATTCAGCAGGCTGGAGAAGTGGTCCCTCCATAATTTAAGCTCTGGGCATTGGTGACTAGATCACCTTTGAGGGTTCTACAGGAGTTATTTTAAACTATGTTGGAGAAAACAAAATGGCTGGGATTTGGAATAGCATCGCTTGAATTGAAATGGATATGGGCATAGGAAAGGTCTTGATTAAAACTATATATCTCACAAGTCGAAAGAAAATAATTTTTTTTTTTAAATATACATATATATGAATTAAAAGTTCAAAATTTGAACAATTTAAAACATGCGATTTTTAGATTTATAATAAACTTAACACTTATAAAGAGTTTATCTGGAAAGTAGTCGTCGATTTAAAATAATTAATTGGACCAATCGTTACAATTCTTTAAAAAATTTTAAAATAGGTTCCTTCTTAATCGATGCAGCGTGATTTCCAAGCATTGAAGGCGTCACGGAAGGCATTCTCCGGAATAGTCTTGAGAGCCGAGATGCATGCTGCTTGAATCCCCTCTGTCGTCTCAAAATGCTTTCAGACAAGGAAACAAAAAAGTCCGGTGGCCACATTAGGGCCCTAGGGCGGCTGCGGAAGCGTTGGGATGCCAGTCGTGGTTAGATAGCCGTTCATAAAAAAGATGGTGTGAGTCGAGACGTTGTCGTCGTGCAACTTCCAATCGTCTGCGATGTCTTGTCAGACCCGATTGACCCTTCGTTGTGAGTCCCTTGAGGAGTTCCATGTTGACGGTTTGTTCAGGAGGAATAAATTCATTGTGAACGTTGCCCTTGGTGCCAAAAAAGACAATAAAATGAGCATTGTTTTCACTTTGGATTTGCTCATTCTTCCCTTTTTTACGGTCTTGATCAGCGACCTCTTTCCGGTTCTCCTAAAAGGCCTGGTGCCACCGAAACACATCACTTCTTTCTAAAGCATCATCTGGGTAACCCTGCTTGATCATATCAAGCGACTCTGTCGCAGATTTACCGAGTTTCACACAGAATTTAATCCCATACCTCTGCTCCAACGAACGCTGCTTTTCCGGCCAACACCACTCACAGAAACACGTCGCGTGAAAATGTTTGTCCTGACTTTCCAGGCTCTCAGAGATAACTGACCAGCCACTCTTTCGTTAACTAGAAACGCTCTCTACCGAATCCAGTCGGTGCGTGCTCCAAAGTACAGTTGCGGCAGAAGAAATTCAGTCCTATTACATTCTCGGGATTGTTAAAAGTTTACACACTAATCTTCATCAAGTTGTGCCTATACACGTATTTCATATTAAAAGGTGCACAAATAGTGCTTCATATCATTAAGTTTAAGTTTTTGATAAATTATACTTATATACAAAATAACAAAAGGGAAAACATATAATTACTGTTACCATATCCATGTTTTGCAAACGGATGAAAATAAATAAAATAATTAAGTCCAAGTGCATCCGAATAGTTTATACTCTCCTTGTAAGGAACGGGGGAAATAAATTAGGGTATTCGCAGCACTTTATATCCAAAAATGATGTTTAGTAATTCAATTTGAATAAACCAAATGTATTACGATCAAGTTTGCATGTTAAGGTCGCAGATTCACTTAGTTTTACTAGTACACATATCAAATCCGAAATGCTAATATTAAGATCAACCTTACTAACTTAATCAAGGGGCTAAATTTCATATATAGAGTGTATAAAGAAAACAAATTGGCTTTAAGGGGAGTGGCTGTGGTTATAATCCACGTTTCCACACTCAAAATGTTTTGCTTTGGGCGTATTTATTCAGTGAGTTCTCGCACTTTTTGTAATTTTCCACATCCGCTTTATGGAGAGTGTCCGTGATTGTAATCCGATTTCACCCATTTTCATAATATCGAAGGAAAGCGGTGTTAAAAAATTCGGTTTAAATGGTTATAATGATTTGTAAGATATGTGTGCCAATTCTATTAGTGGCGGAGGCATTTTTGTTAAATTTTTTTAAATAAACTACATACGCAATTTTGTTATGCATATTAATATTTGTCTGATCATCAAATATATACTATCGTCTAAAGGGTGGTTACTACAGTCCTAGCGTTAACTCACTTCTTGAATAAAGAATGTAAGGAATATACTATTTTTTGATATATGTTAAAAGTTTTGAAACATACGCAATTTTGTTATAAATATGTTTTACTAAAACTTGTATAAAGATTTATTTTATGTTTGTCTGGTGTAAGTAATGCATTAAAAAATAATTCAAATAGCGTTTGAATAGACCTACTTGTTCGACATCTGAAAGCAGACTTCGTCTCATTGTAACCACATTAACTGAAATTTGAAAATTTATAATAAACGTAATTTATGTTTTGACATTAGAAAGTAAAAAATCCTCAACGTAAGAAAATATTTATGTTGAATTTTCTTTCAGGAACTGCTGCAGCCTATCTTCTTTCCATCTCCGTCGACTAGACGCCCAGCGTCAAATTTAACTGAGGAAGAACAAGTGAAAATTGCAAAGCGAATCGGATTAATCCAACATCTCCCAATCGGCACCTACGATGGTTCAAAAAAAAATACGCGAATACGTCATTTGTATGATAGATTTTTGTGTAGATGAGGCAGTGCGATATTTGCCGTGCATGCACATATATCATGTTCACTGCATTGATGATTGACTTATGCGTAGTCTAACTTGCCCCAGCTGTATGGAGCCGGTGGATGCAGCACTCTTAACAAGCTATGAAACGTCATAACGTCAATTGATTTGATAAAGCTTTTATAAGTAGTTGGAATGAATCATCTTTTTTAACCATACTTTTGAAATATATGATTTTATTTGCTCGTAAATCTATTACATCAAAATGTATGTAGGTATTACATCACGCAAGCTAGTTTAGGTAAAAAAAAATGTACTCAATATACACGTATATTTTTTTTATAAAATATATTTTGGTAGTGTTGAAGTTAAAATAAGTATGTCGAAATATTTCAAATGTAGCAAAAAACACTAGAAAAAAGTGTAAATGGCAGGCTTTCGTTTTTGTATATATACGAAATAAATATTGTGATGAAAATAAAATAGCCGAATATGATAAAGGTAAACAAGTACTAACTTTCGAAATTTTCAAAAGGGATAAAACAGTGTTTCACATAAAATGTTTTTGATTGGTGTTCGCCGAGTTGCCGATAATAAGCAAAATAGGGGGATTCTCTTGCTCTTCCAAAACCTTTGCATGGTTCAAGAATTGCAGAATTTTCTCTCTTGGTGCAATGGCACAACAAAAAACACACACAGAAAATTATTTGCAATGGCTTTAAAATATGCAATCTGTAATTATGCAAGAGCAACAAAATCCCCCTAATGTATTATGTGTGATATATCAGCACATATGCAAACGTTTATTTCTCTATAGCGGAATCTTATTGTCTGTATATTACGCACTTTTTACTATTACATTTTATTTTTAAAATTCCCCAATTAATATAGATCTAAAAAATAAGTTGATATAGGGCATAAAGTATATTCATGTGATAGTTTTTAAGTATTTTGAATAAATGATTTTTAAGTGGAAAATGCTGCATAGCAGACGCTGCTATTATTACGATTACGTAAAGTCGTCATTTTCACTATTGCTGTACTTTTTTCCCTCTATAGAAATATAAGCTGCCATAACTACTCTATGTAATCCCACTCTTTATTTCTTTACGAATTTTGAAAACTTATTTTGTGTCGAAATTTTAAAAGCTTGTAATTTAATAAGTTTAATACTTTGGTCCCTCAAATAAATTAAATAATAATGACTGATCCGAATATTATTTTTGCTTATATACATATATTCAATCAGATCAGTTATTAAATTAAATATGAGAATGTGATTGGAATTATGATTAATAAGAAAATTTGTAATGGTTTCCACTGCAATCGTAACCATTTTCAAAAGGGGTTAGGGGAAGCCAGGTATATGAAAAAATTTTAAATTTAAATTAATTTTTTTGCCAGCTTTTTTTTACTTTATGGAAGTAAAAAATGTATCATCATTATATATGGCTTCGATTTGACAGAGATATACATAAAAAACTACTAATTTTCAACTAAAGCCAATGGGACAAAAGAAATATTTTATTAATAGGTAATAGTCTGGCAACCCTTTTGTTATTTAGTGAACAAAAAAAATTGAACAAAAGTTAAAAATTGAATAAAATTAATAAAAATTGCTCTTTAGTAGTTAATTATTGTTTAGTGCAGTGCTCATCAAAATAAACGATATATGACTCAATAATGCCTCCTAAAAAAATCATTCAGCCGCAGCTTACTTGTACCGCTTGTAAAATGGTCGCTAATTCACCAAGTGTCATGTGCACAAATTGCCGTACATGGACTCATTCCAAATGTGCGAAACTTAATAGAGCGGAATTCACCGAGCTAGCAAATAAAATAAAACATCAAGGTTATCAATGGAAATGTGAAACATGCCGTTTGGAGGTTAGTATCGTCACTCAGGTTGATCTTGACTCTGAAAGTGATGACGATGGTAACATCACCATGCTAAACTTAAACGTCTGCTTGATGACCAGTATTCAAAGCTCACAACATCTTTTGAGAGTAAATTCAACAGTTTCAAGACAGCCATCGAAAAGAATGTTAATGTCATCAGAAGGGAGGTCACAAGTTTAACCAAGCAGCACAAAGGCTTGGCCAACACATGTTCTAGTCTTGATAAAAGACTAAACTCAGTGGAAAACAATCTCGAAACTTTCACTGGTGCATCAGCTCTAACTGAAGAAATTATAGCAGAGTTTTCCGAACGCAAAAAAACGTCGTTATGTTGAATGTTCAAGAGTCAAAGAGAGCAGATGGCAAAGACCGTCTTGATGATGACAGAGCTACCGTCCAGTCCATTTTACCAATCGATTTGCCTGCCAGTTTGGATGAATTGAAACTCCGACGACTGGGTCACCCAACTGTTGGCCGTAACCGCCCGCTGCTAGTTGAAACAACTTTCCCATCTTCTGCTCGTGCTACCACCGGAACCTGTTGACGGATCATCCAAAGTCATGTTTAAATTAGATCTTACTCCCGCTCAGTTGACGCACCTCAAAAAACTTTGCACACAGCTGGATTCTCTGCTGAAAAATGGCGATTCCTTTAAGACAATAAAATGCTTTAATGGCGTCCCGAAATTTGTGAATAAGAATTTTCGCTCGTTCAACGATAAGGGAAATTCAAACAACCTTGCACATCCACTATCAGAATGTTAGGGGACTACGTACCAAGGTCGGCAGTTTTCTCACAGCAGCAGCGACTAGCAGTATTGATGCCTTGCTTCACTGAGTCATGGCTTCATCCCGGTATCCATGATGGGGAAGTTATAGATGACTCATTCAATATTTACAGGAAGGATAGAAACAATATCACAAGTGATAGTGAACGAGGTGGAGGTGTTTTCATTGCAATAAAGAAGTTTGTACACGCTGAATGTATTCCAGTCATTGATGATAGTATTGAATACATCTCCGTAAAAATCAAGTGCAATAGATCAGATATCATTATTGGATGTGTCTACATTCCTCCGAGAGCATCACTAGTCGCTTACCAAGCGTTTCTCGATACACTCCATTACCTGAAAGTAAAGCACAAAGATACCAACTTGCTCATCACGGGGGATTTCAACCTTCCAAGTAGCTCGCCTCATGTAGACTGTGAAAATTTACTCTATGAAGGCTTCTCTCTGTTAGAATGCCGCCAATTTAATAACATTCAAGCCGATAATCATAATTTACTTGATCTGTGTTTCAGTTATCAGCATATACATGTTGATCACACGCAGGCAATTACCACAATGGATCGATACCATCCAGCCCTTGGTATTACGATTGAACTCCAGCTCAGCCTCAAACCAGTAACTTTACCTTTCCATGATTTCAAAAGTGCTGACTATGAGAGCCTTAATGCATTTTATTTAAACGTCGATTGGTCGAGCCTGTATCCATCCTCTACCCCAGACAGAAAAGTTGTTGTCTTCTATGACATTATTCAAAGAGGTATATCTACCTAGGTCCGTTCACAAAATAACAACCTTCCGTAATGGTTCTCAAGCGAATTAAAACATAAAATGATACCTAAGAAGGAAGCCCATACTACCTACAAGAAGTGCAATTGCAAAAAGAATTATAGAAAGCTTAGCGAACTTAGGAGAGAATGTTAAATTCTCAATAAACAATGCTACAAGAATTACATAGATAAAATTGAACAACATGTACAGGATGACGCTAATGTGTTCTGGAAATTTGTTTAACATAAAAAGAGAGGTAATGGTGGTCCCGTCCACCATGTCCTGGGATAATCTGACGGCAGACTGAGGTATCAATATTCAGGGGTGTTGTGGAATCTGATAGTTGTCGGAATCAGAATTGAAACCGATCAAAAAAAGCAGTAGGTGTCATGAATTCAGATATTGTTGGTTTGATATTCGAAACAGAATTTGTATCGGTTTTGGGTGTCACAGAAACCAATTTTATCGGTTTTGCTGTCAGAAACAAATCAAGAAGATAGTCGCACACAGATTTGAAATGCCAGTTAAGAAATCAAGTTATTTCATTGTTACGAATTAATTTATCTTTATTTCTATAGGAGAAAACATAAGAATAAAACACGAAATGTCTTAATTATTGAGTTTTTGAAAAAAAAAAATGCCGATATTTAAGAGGGGAGTCTTTTAAGAGACTTAAAAAAATCTGTTTTTTTTTTTGGGAAGGAAAGAAATAATTGAGGAGGATGGAGTCATGTGTAGAAGTTCACGCAAGTGAGGAAAGTTCTCTGATCGCCATTCACTTGGGAGTGGCCAGAAACGATTCTTTTACATATGACTCAAGCAGCTCACGACTTCCGGTCTTTGACCAAGTATCCTCTGGGTAGCCTAAGAACATCCGTTTGAAGGCGAGCTAAAGTGAGAAGGCGAAACACTCCTGCATAGGGTTGTGCGCTGGGTTTGGGACCCGCCACGTAAAAAAACACCCCCAATGAAAGACAACAACAAGCCTCGGATGAGTGACCCCCCTTTTGATGACGACCATGGCAAACGAAATAAGGACTATGATTTGAGGGCATGCACCTGGAATGTCCGGTCCCTTAATTGGGAAGGTGCCGCTGCCCAGCTGGTAGATGTCCTCGTAAAGATAAAGGCTGACATCACCGCCGTCCAAGAAATGCGATGGACGGGACAAGGACAGAGACGAGTAGGTCCTTGTGACATTTACTACAGTGGCCATATAAAGGAGCGCAAGTTTGGTGTTGGATTCGTGGTGGGAGAGAGACTCCGTCGCCGAGTACTATCATTCACTCCGGAAAATGAACGTCTAGCCACAATCCGCATCAAAGCGAGGTTCTTCAACATATCGCTGATTTGCGCCCACGCCCCGACGGAAGAGAAGGACGATGTGACCAAAGATGCCTTTTATGAGTGCTTGGCGACTTCAATGCCAGGGTGGGCAAAGAAGGTATCTTTGGCACTACGGTCGGTAAATTCAGCCTCCACGCGGAAACATCCCCAAATGGGCTGAGGCTGATCGACTTCGCCGGGGCCCGAAATATGGTTATCTGTAGCACTAGATTCCAGCATAAGAAGATACATCAAGCTACCTGGCTGTCTCCAGATCGAAAAACCACCAACCAGATCGATCATGTTGTGATAGACGGAAGACACGTCTCCAGTGTTTTAGATGTGCGTGCGCTCCGAGGTCCTAACATCGACTCGGACCACTATATTGTTGCAGCCAAAATACGCACCCGCCTCTGTGCAGCAAAAAACGCACGCCAACAAACACAAGGATGGTTCGACGTCGAGAAGCTGCAATCACAACAGACAGCCGAACGTTTTTCTACTCGGCTTGCACTCCTGCTCTCTGAGAGCACTCGTCAACAACTCGGTATAAGGGAACTGTGGGACGGCATTTCAAACTCCTTACGTACAGCTGCAACCGAAACCATTGGTTTTCGGAAAGTGCAGAAGAACAGCTGGTACGACGAGGAGTGCCGTGTCGCAGCGGAGAGAAAACAGGCTGCCTACCTCGCAACGTTACGATCGACCACAACACGTGCGGGATGGGATAGATACCGAGAGTTGAAGAGGGAAGCGAGACGCATTTGTAGACAGAAAAAGAAAGAGGCCGAAATGCGTGAGTACGAAGAGCTTGATAAGCTGGCCGACAGGGGTAATGCTCGAAAATTCTACGAAAAGATGCGGCGGCTTACAGAAGGTTTCAAGACCGGAGCATACTCTTGTAGAACCCGCAAAGGTGATCTAGTTACCGATGCCCAGAGCATACTTAAATTATGGAGGGAACACTTCTCCAGCCTGCTGAATGGCAGTGAACGCACAACACCAGGAGAAAGCGAACCCGATACCCCAATCGATGACGATGGAGCAGACGTTCCATTGCCCGACCATGAAGAAGTTCGAATAGCAATTGCCCGCCTGAAAAACAACAAAGCGGCAGGGGCCGATGGATTGCCGGCCGAGCTATTCAAACACGGCGGCGAAGAGCTGATAAGGTGCATGCATCAGCTTCTTTGCAAAATATGGTCGGACGAAAGTATGCCCAACGATTGGAATTTAAGTGTGCTATGCCCAATCCACAAAAAAGGAGACCCCACAATCTGCGCCAACTACCGTGGGATTAGCCTCCTCAATATCGCATATAAGGTTCTGTCGAGCGTATTGTGTGAAAGATTAAAGCCCACTGTCAACAAACTGATTGGACCTTATCAGTGTGGCTTTAGACCTGGTAAATCAACAACCGACCAGATATTCACGATGCGCCAAATCTTGGAAAAGACCCGTGAAAGGAGAATCGACACACACCACCTCTTCGTCGATTTCAAAGCTGCTTTCGACAGCACGAAAAGGAGCTGCCTTTATGCCGCGATGTCTGAATTTGGTATCCCCGCAAAACTAATACGGCTGTGTAAACTGACGTTGAGCAACACAAAAAGCTCCGTCAGAATCGGGAAGGACCTCTCCGAGCCGTTCGATACCAAACGAGGTTTCAGACAAGGCGATTCCCTATCGTGCGACTTTTTCAACCTGCTTCTGGAGAAAATAGTTCGAGCTGCAGAACTTAACTGCTGGCGTATGCCGATGATATTGATATCATCGGCCTCAACACCCGCGCCGTTAGTTCTGCTTTCTCCAGACTGGACAAGGAAGCAAAAGAAATGGGTCTGGCAGTGAACGAGGGCAAGACGAAATATCTCCTGTCATCAAACAAACAGTCGTCGCACTCGCGACTTGGCACTCACGTCACTGTTGACAGTCATAACTTTGAAGTTGTAGATAATTTCGTGTATCTTGGAACCAGCGTAAACACCACCAACAATGTCAGCCTAGAAATCCAACGCAGGATAACTCTTGCCAACAGGTGCTACTTCGGACTAAGTAGGCAATTGAGAAGCAAAGTCCTCTCTCGACAAACAAAAACCAAACTCTATAAGTCTCTCATAATTCCCGTCCTCCTATATGGTGCAGAGGCTTGGACGATGACAACAACCGATGAGTTGACGTTGCGAGTTTTCGAGAGAAAGGTTCTGCGAAAGATTTATGGTCCTTTGCGCGTTGGCCACGGCGAATATCGCATTCGATGGAACGATGAGCTGTACGAGATATACGACGACATTGACATAGTTCAGCGAATTAAAAGACAGCGGCTACGCTGGCTAGGTCATGTTGTCCGGATGGATGAAAAGTCTCCAGCTCTGAAAGTATTCGACGCAGTACCCGCCGCGGGAAGCAGAGGAAGAGGAAGACCTCCACTCCGTTGGAAGGACCAAGTAGAGAAGGACCTGGCCTCGCTTGGAATATCCAATTGGCGCCACGTAGCGAAGAGAAGAAGCGACTGGCGCGCTGTTGTTGACTCGGCTATAATCGCGTAAGCGGTGTCTACGCCAGTAAAGAAGAAGAAGAAAGAAATAATTGATTAAAGCGAAATTTTTAGGATTTATAATTATATATTTAAACATCATCCGCAAATTGTTTTGATATGAAATCTGTTACATTTGCCTCTGAAAAGCAATTGCCAGATGCTTATCGCATGTGCATATGATAGACGGCGGGCAGGATGCAGGTCGCGATTTCTATCGGAAACAAAAAATTCAAAGAGATTCATATTTTTTAATAACTTATGTTCAAGTTAAACCGGAAAAATATAAAATAAAAAGTGTAAAATTTTTTAAAATTAAAAAAAAAATTTCTGGTCTAAAAAAATTTTACTTTAAATATACGTATGTTCAAACTTAAATTTTCTTAGTTTTTTTTTTTAGTTTAAATAGAAGATAATTTAATGCCAAAAATAAACTTTGCCCCAATCCCATATGACGTTCAGTTTTTTTTTCTAACCTGTCCGTCAATTAAGAAAAATCGTAAAAATGAAAAAAATGAAATTTAACACCCAAAAGCGTCTTTATTCATTGAATAAATGTTATCTTTTAAAATCTTTCTTTAATTCGGAACTCATTAAAAACTTTAATAGGATTGCTTGTATGTATTCATTTGCAAGTTTTGTCACATTAGTAAACAGCTGGTTCGAATATTGGTTTTGCGTATGTTCGAAAAACGAAAATCCAATCAGATTCTGTGACACCATTTAAAATCAGAATTGGTTTGCAATTCTGACAGCTAAGCAATTCTGTCTTGGATTCCACAACACCCCTGATTAGCAATATGTTCGCATCCTTTTTCAATAGTGCGCACAACCAAAATTCTCACCAGTGTTCACCGTCAACTGAAGTAGAACCAACTCCGACTGTCACCATGGATGAATTTGGGGTTAAATCAATGATGTCCATAAAATATCGACACTGAACTTGAAGAAAGGTGCTGGTCCGGACGGCTTACCAAATACATACTTCTCTTAAAAACTGTGCAGACAGCCTCAGCGAGCATATCACACACTTATTCAGTTACTCACTACAAAATGGTGTCTTCCCAACTATATAGAAATCATCTTACATCTGTCCGATTCACAAGGACGGCCCAAAGTCTGAGGTCGTTAACTATAGGTCAGTCTGCATCCAATCAGCTTTGGCCAAGCTTTTCGGGAAGATAGTTCTTCCACAACTTACTGCATCTTTCACAAATATTATCACCAATAAGCAGCATGGTTTCGTCAGCGGAAGGTCGACTTCCTCTAACCTGTTTATCTAAGTAAATTATCTACCAGATGCCCTAAACAACGGCCACTCAGCTCACACCATTTACACCGATTTCAGCAAGGCTTTTGACAGGGTGGATCATACTATTCTGCGAAACAAACTTAGAAGATACGGTATATGCATCTTACAGGAAGGCTTTTCCAAGTCAAAGTAGACGGATACCTCTCTGCTAAGGATAATGTAACCTCAGGAGTACCTCAGGGGTCACATCTGGGGAATACCAGCTAATTATTATCTAAATGATGAGTTGTTAAGTGAAGTGGATCATGTAAAGGACCTGGATATTATCATAGACAATAAACTGACGTTTAACAAGCATATTGAGAAAACCACTCTCCAGGCTTTTAAAGTTCTGAGATTCATTACTAGAACTAGTAAGGATTTCATGAATCCCATCTCACTGTTACGCCTTTACTCATCAATGGTTCTGCCAATTTTAGAATATGGCACTGGAATTTGGACGCCTTACACCGATGCTGCCTCTAGTCGTATTGAAAAAATACAATCAAAGCTATGTAAATGTCTTGGCTATCGATATGGTATTCCTGGGGGTTACAACACAGTGTCTGATATCTGTAGACACTAAAGCATCAACAGCCTGCAAGAACGTCGTCAAGTAGCTAACATGATATTTTTCTTCAAAGTCGTGAACGGCCTTATTGATGCGCCAGACATCATCAGCAGTTTCGAATTCGCATCAGCGGGTCTCTCACTGAGGCGTAACCGTCTCCTGAAGACTATGAAAACTACCAAGAGCTACGTTTTCAATGGTCCTTACAACCGTCTGGCCAGGCTCGTGAACTCATTACATAGTGATGTGGACTTCTCTTATCAAATCACGTCTACTGCAATATTACTAGTCTCACCTTTTCCTCTTTCTCCTTCCTAATTTGCTACTCTTACAATTTTTGTTCAATTTATAGTTTTATTTATACTAGTATTAAATACTATTAATCCCTCCCTCTTAATTACATAACAAATATTATATAATTTTAATCTATATAGTTGTATAATGCCGTTTGGCGTATGTATACTTAAATATACTTATACTTATACTTAAATAGAGTGCCTGATTAGATATTCCTTTAAATTACCAAAACAGCAGTCTTAGAAAGTTGCAGATTTCGAGAAAAACCAGCAGTAAATTGTTTATAAAAAATCAAAATAGTAAAATTGTTTCATCAGGCTCTAGCATAAATAACTGTAAAAAAAGCAGCTGCTAGTTAACTGCTCTCGACCGTTCGGGAGTAACCGAGAACACTGCTTATTGTCGGATTTAATTAAAAATTCCAGAGAATATTTCTAAGATATTATATTTTATAGTAAATGTAAGCAATTGATTTTTATAAAATTCTGATTACCTCTAATACGATATATTCATGAGAATATTTTTTTGTTTTTTAATATCCAAAGGTATGCTTACGTCAATGTCTCGATATTTAGAATTGTCGAATGAAATACTATAGAGAGTTGAAGTTTATATTTAGCCATAAAATCCAATTTGCGTTAACTTCCACAAATATTATACATACTTCAAAGATTGTTCGGTGAAGTGAAAATACCTTAGCATTGTGTAACTATTTTATTTCAATAACCGTAATAATTATCTTATTAGAATATGTAAGCTTTAAACGTATTGCGCCTTTGACATACTGTATTAAATTTGGTATTCTATGACTTCGTTGTGTAATTTCCCGTTAGCAACCCAAAAGTTTGTATGATGTCCATCGGTAAAACAAAATTATGTACGAATTGACATGTATCTAGGAAGGTTGGCTGTCAACCGGACTATGTTGAATACGCCTTTTATATTGAAAAT
The DNA here is from genome assembly GCA_027475135.1 of Bactrocera correcta. Lineage (NCBI taxonomy): Eukaryota > Metazoa > Arthropoda > Insecta > Diptera > Tephritidae > Bactrocera > Bactrocera correcta. The sequence continues at coordinate 149,052,212 of CM050325.1, read as the reverse complement.
TAATTTGTTATGTTAATGTAAATATATAAGCTGTATCGGTACTTGAGTTTATAGAATGCATTTTATTCATAAGTTCATTTAAATAAACGTAAGAAGACCAAAGCATACTCATTAATATAAACATTTTTTGTTTTACATCCTAAAAGCTCAAAAACTAAATAAATTTGAAGTTACCTACTGTTTTGTATGCACAGTTGATTGCACTTTAAATTACTTTAAAATCTATACATATCTTATATATAAAAATTAACCCGTTTTCGTTGTCACAGCATCATGCGTGAATGGCTGAACCGATTTGGCTGATTTTTTTTTTTGTTGTATTTGTTATTATTAGGAGAAGGTTCTTATATAAGTAAAAATTACGAAAGTTGCCGGAAAACCCCTAAAAATAGCCATTTCTTTTTCCCATACAAACGTTTTATTTTGTATATACATACGTACATACATACATATGTGCATATGTTAGTAAAAATGATTGTTTGTTTGTTAGTAACGCTAACGCTCGAGAACGGCGAAACCAATCTTCATGAAATCAGAAGTTGTTCGTTGTAGATCTGGAAAGGGTTAGATATAAAAAAAAACCATATACTTTTCATAAGGAAAAGTCGAAAAATTGGAAATTTCCAAAAAGTGACTTTTCATACAATTCTTTTTTGTTTTGTTTTTCAATATTTTGATTTGTAAGTTACTTCGGTCGCTTGCTTTTTTATTCCGGCTATTTAAAAGAAAAATTATTGAAAATTATTCAGTGAAAACTTTATGTGTGTTTCACACAAAGTTATCAATTACAGATTGAAATTTGTTACGATGCAACGAAGACATCGCGCTAATATCGGTCGGCGTTCTTTTTGCCATCAACGTATGGCAGCCCAAGACACATGAACTACATGAGACTCCCAGGATGCGATGACATATGTGTGGAATTATGGATCGCTGTCAATCAGCAAGCGATCATCACGATAATACAGCAAGACTTTTCAAACAACAGCTACGATGTTTGATGGACTTTATCTTGAAGCAACGTATATATACAAGTATGGTGTAGTCAGATGCTGGATGTACTCTGTTGAGTTGCAAAAAAGAGGTTTGCCGCACGCACACATTCTTCTTTGAATGGTGGATGGTAGTTACACCAGTTCAAATTGATGAAATCATTTCTGCGGAAATTTCTCATGTAGAGAAAGATCCATTATTCTACGAAGTGATGAAAACCAATATGGTGCATCGACCTTGCGGACACCACAATTACACTTGCAATAAATGCACGAAACAGTATCCACGTGCTTTTCTTTCGGAAACGCAAACTGGAAATGATGGATATCCACTCTATCCTCGTAGCTCATCAGACGACCATACAACTTAGAGTAGTAAATATCGAAGTTGACAACATATAGATCGTACTATATTCTCCACTGTTGTCTAATTCACAATCAATGTTTAGTATTGCAGTTTGATGTAATCTATAAAATGCGTTGTAAGTACGTCACCAAATTATACGGGGGTTATTGGTCTTGAACGACACGGTCGATACGTGAACTGCAATAAAGCGCTTTGTAGGGTATTTACTTTTGCAATTCCTGAACGTTTTTCGACTGTTGTGCGTCTCGCAGTTCATTTGCAGAATTGCTAAAGAGCTTTTTTCAACCCAGAGAATACAGTACAGCCAGCGGACACACTTCCAACAACATTGACATTGACGAGTTTTTTTCTCAACTTGCGTCAGTGATTCGTTTGCGAGAACACTGCTCTATTCGGAAATGCCTTGATATTATACATGGCATGCATCGTCGAAGAAATAGTTACGCAGAAAGCAAGGCCAACCAGTAGATTGACTTCCAGGTGTGCTCTCAACTAATTCCTGATGACGAATTTATATAATTCACCCGAAAAACGACGACTGCTAATACCTTCTGTTGCTATTAATAAATGTACGTCGTTCAGTTTGATTAGAGTCATTGCGCATACTTTTCGTGATGGTCATTTCGACATATCAGCCCTCAAATCCACGTCAATTTTGGAATACGAACAAAATTATATAGCCGAAGTCATTTTACATCGTATTCGATAAGAATTGGAAATAGGCAAATTTCGGTTCCAGTGGTTTGATATCAATTTGTCAATCTACTTCTACGAAATATGAACTCATCACGAATGTTTATGCTAAATTTGCCAAATTATCGTAACAACGATTGCATGAGTGCGTGCCAGTTATACGTGGCGAGTTGGAAAACCATCTTCTCTGTACATTTACGCTCCGGAATAGAAGCCAAAAAATGTTGTTTATCAAACTGCGTTACATTGAAAAAAAATTTAGAAAAATCGAAGATAAAAGATTTTTAACACAACGTAAATTCAACTTTCTTTTTATTTCAAAACACATAATTTTACACAGGACAACGTATGCGGGGTCAGCTAGTAATAATTAAAAATAATATTAGGTACAAAAAGGTTACTGAATTTGAAAAACAAAACAAAAAACAAGATTTTTGCTGCACTGATGCTAAAATACATTTATTTATACAAGAACTTCTGTTGATCGGTCTGTTTGTATGCGAGTTATAGTGATCTTTAAATAATGCAACTTTCGTCTCAAAATGGGTAAGTCAGGTCAATACTACCCTTATACCCCATATATTCATATTTCCGAACTTCCGGTTGACTTTGTATCACATAATATAAATATAAAAATCTAAAATATAATCAAATTCATAAAGTTTTTCATAAAGATGTGTGTTATGATTAAAATAGACCAATTTGGGTGAATATTTTTCTTATCCCCGGTCCCGTATAGTAAATGTAAATCTTATATATGTATAAAAATGAAACGCCTTTTTTGTATGTCCGCGCATTATGCCCAAACCACATTACGGAAAGACGTGAAAATTTGAACGGGTATTCCTTTAGTCCTGAAAAAGGTCCTAATGGCGGCTTTCGTTTTTTGCAAAATCAGCCTCGATTTCGCAATTATATTTTCATGTAAGAATCACTTGAATATTTTTTACTTCAAAAACAGAATAACATCACACAACTACCGGCAGGGTACAGTGGTTTTTGTTGTAGTTGGCGCTGAGAGCTCGTAATTCTAGTTTTATTCGTCGCATCGGGTCATGCTATACCTTTTTGGAAAGCTCATTTCACGCGCTAAACGTGTTTGATTGATTGTTGTTTCTTTTAAGTCGTCCGTGAGTTATAGCGTCACAAACATGGAGCAAAATAAAAAGAAAATACGGCACATTGCATCTTGGCAATAATGCATCTCAAGCTGCCAATAAAATTTGTGCAGTTTATGAACCCTATACAGTTTCCATTTCCACCGCTCAACAATGGTTTCAACGTTTTCGTTCTGGTGTAGAGGTGGTCGAAGACGCGCCACGCTCCGGAAGGCCTGTCGTCTTAAATTGCGATAAAATCGCTGAATTGGGCGAAAGAGACCGGCATAGTAGTCATCAAACCGTTATATACCATTTGAAGAAGCTTGGAGACACTAAGAAGCTCGATTTATGGGTGCCACACGAATTGATTCAATAAAAATAAAGCAAGACTTTTTTGGCAACCTAATATATAACGAAATGAGCTATAAAGACAATGAGGTGGAAATCTTCTGTAATGACATAAAAGATAAATGTGTCACAGAATTCGTTGACACCAATCACCTTAACGGTAAAGAAAATAGACTTATAAATATACTTAAAAGATATATAAGCGTATTTTACAACGAAGATGATAATTTAACATTTACAAGTTCAACAAAACATAGAATAATAACCAAAAATGATATTCCGGTTTACTCTAAAATCTACCGATACCCAAAAATACACAAACCAGAAATAGAAAACCAAATAGACCAAATGTTATCCCAAGGTATAATTAGAGCATCCTCTAGTCCTTACAACAGCCCTATTTGGCTGGTATCAAAGAAGCTGAACGCAACCAATGAACAAAAATGGCGTCTTGTGATCGACTATAGGAAGTTGAACAGCGTAACTACGGAAGACAGATTTCCAATTCCAAATATAGACGATATATTTGAAAAATTGGGAAGATGCCAATACTTTTCCACTCTCGACTTAGCCAAAGGTTTTCATCAAATTGAAATGGACGAACGCGACATACTTAAAACAGCTTTCTCCACTGCAAATGGACATTCTGAATTTCTAAGAATGCCCTTCGGATTGCGAAATGCACCGGCAACGTTTCAAAAGCTAATAGCAGAACCAGTGAAAAACGTAAAATCGTCGCCCGAGTCAGCTGGCACGACCTATCTTATGGGCGCGCAATGTAACTCAACAGTGAAAAATACTATTCCCTTCTCTCTTTGACGTGGGATGACGAGAGAATTCACGACATTTGAATTTTTGGCACAGAAACGGCGCAGCTGATGGCTCTCTCACAACGCAAGTTTGCTAATATCGATATACTGCAGTAATTATTAACTTTTATAATTCAATCTGTTCAATATGTTTGAAATTTTCTTAAAATAACTCAAAATCAGAGTCGAATGATATTATTTATAAATATATAAACTATTTTTAATAGTTTGTTTTCAGTTTTAATACTAAATATTGTAAAAAATTGCGTTTGAAAACATAGATGTGCTCAAAACTACATATGCGTATTGGGCAATGGCAACATTATTCAAATGAAAACAAACAAAGATGGCTGATTTCTGCGTTTTTACGACGTTTGTTCACTGTGCACACATTTTGCCGATAAGGAAGGAAAAGGAAGGAAGGCAGTAGCGTTTTTCCAGGAATAAAGGGATGTTTAACTTATTCCAGTGTGAGAGCGCTTCAAAATTTGCGTTTTTTATAACATTTTCCATTATGGCCAGACTGAACAAAATAATAACTTTTGGGCATTTTTCAACCCAATGCCCAACATTTAGTACGAATAAAAATTACTATATAGTGGTTATTTCATATAATGAGAAAATATTTAAATCCTTTTAAAGTATATTAGAACAACTGACTTTTGACCTTTTAATACCCAATGAAAGAATTTAAGCTTGTCAGCTCTCAATCTTTAAATGTTTCTAATCATTTCCCATTGAAAATAATACTATGATGCTTCCAATCACATTTCATTTCAATTACTTTTCATCAAATAGCTTTAAATTTCACAAATTTATTTAATTTTCATTGTTTAACATTTTTTATAAGTGGTCTTGAACGATGCAACAAATCCCTCCGTTTACACATTTTTTTGGTAAGATTTCAATCTGGCCATCGCTCGTTTCCAATTGCAAAACGTCAAAACCTCCTGAACTCGATCAACTGTCAAAGTTTAGGTGGTTTTGACGTTTAGCAATTGCTCTCTCACTTCCAGTGCAGTTAAACATCTCTTTATCTCTGGGTTTTCACTGGTTCTGCTATAATGAACGATATATTAAAAGAATATATCGGCAAAATTTGCATCCTGTTCATGGACGACATTCTAGTATTTTCTAAAAGCGTAGAAGAGCACCTAAAATCATTGAGCAAAATTTTAATAAGAATAAAGGAAAAAAATCTTAAGATCCAATTAAATAAATGCGATTTCCTAAGACAAGAAACAAAATTCCTAGGTCACTTAATTACAAAATATAGTATTAAACCAAGCCCTCAAAAAGTGGAAGCAATAGAAAAGATTCTACTTCCAAGAAGCGTTAAGGAAATAAAAGCATTTTCAGGTGTTACGGGATACTACAGGTGATTTATTAAAGATCACTCTAAAATAGCATACCATTTAATAAAATATTTAAAAAAGGGCTCAAAAATAAACATTAATGACTAAGATTACAAAGATTCTTTCTTTAAATTAAAAATGTTGATAAAAAATTACCCCATTTTAATCCAACCAAATTTCACAAAAACTTTTACTCTTGTGACAGATGCGAGTAATATTCAGGGGTGTTGTGGAATCTGATAGTTGTCGGAATCAGAATTGAAACCGATCAAAAAAAGCAGTAGGGGTCATGAATTCAGATATTATTGGTTTGATATTCGAAACAGAATTTGTATCGGTTTTGGGTGTCACGGAAATCAATTTTATCCATTTTGCTGTCAGAAACATATCAAGAAGATAGTCGCACACAGATTTGAAATGTCAGTTAAGAAATCAAGTTATTTTATTGTTACGAATTAATTTATCTTTATTTCTATAGGAGAAAACTTAAGAATAAAACACGAAATGTTTTAATTGTTGAGTTTTTGAAAAAAAGCCGCTATTTAAGAGGGGAGGCTTTTTAGAAGCTTAAAAAAATCGGTTTTTTTTGGGAAGGAAAGAAATACATAATTGATTGCCAGTCGTACTTTGAATGGACATGAGAAAAATTATAGCACTATAGAGAAAAAGTTGTTAGCCATAGTGTGGGCCACTAAATATTTTCTCCCATACCTTTTTGGTCGCAGATTCACCATTAAAACAGACCATCGTCCATTGGTTTGACTAAATAATATAAAGGAACCTAATTCAAAATTACAAAAGTGAAAAATTAAACTCAATGAATTTGATTTCGATATTTTATACATTAAAAGCAAGGAAAATGTAATTGCAGATGGTCTAAGCAGACTAAATTATGAAAATAATAATATGGTAGAATTGAATTTAAATGAAATATTCAATGATGACGACATAGATACCGTACATAGTGCAGAAACGAATAGTACATACTTCATAAAAATAACAGAAAATGCAATCAATATATATAAAAATAAAGTTATAATTCAAAGAGAGCAAAGGCAATCAATAACAAAGAAAATAATACATCGAAGGAAAATAAGAAACATAATAAACGTGACACTAGTCAAATTATTTTTACAAATTCATGAGTTATATATAAAATTTTTCGCAAATAATGCAAATCTAAAAATAATGAAATCAAACATAATTTTAAAAGATGCAACAGACAAAGAAAAACTCTTAACATTGATAGAGGAGAAACATCTGGAAAATAATCACAGGGAGTAAATGAAATATTTGACAAAATAAAAAAGACACACACTACCCCAAATTACAAAAAGAAATACAGTAATACATAAATAATTGTGAAATATGCAATAAGGCGAAGTTCGACAGAATCCCTATCAAACATAGTTTAAATATTACGGAAACTCCTAAAAAACATAATGAAATTGTTAATTTTGATATTTGGTACCCCAAAAAGAGACATAATGTATCTTACAAGCATTGACAAATTAACAAAATATGCAACAGCCAAATCATCAAAGGACAGAACTTGGTTATCAATTGTAAATGCCATAAAGGAAAGAATTCAATATTTAGGCAAACCGGGAACTTAAGTAACAGACAATGAATTAGATACAGTACCAATAAATCAATTCTTAAAAGATAATAAAATAAACCTACACCTAACTACCTCTTATAATAAAACAGGAAATGCAGATGTTGAAAGATTACATTTAACTTTGAATGAACACTTAAGACTTTTTAATGCTGATGCAAATAACAACAGCAATTTGAAAGACAAAGTATTCAAAGCAATAACTGCTTATAATAATACCATACATTCTACGACAAAAAAGAGGCCAATTGATTTCATAAATAACTTACTTTCCGAACAAGAACTAAACAAACTCGCGGAAAAATTACAAAAGCAAAAAGAAAATCTAATAAATAATATCAATAAAAAAGAAAACAGGGTAAACATACAAGATTTTCAGAATAAATACATATATAAAGAATCATAGAGTTAACAAAACACAACCATAATACAAGGGAGTAGACAACTTTAAAGAAGAGGGAAATCACTTAATATCTAAAAATTCAAAGTTTAAAAAAGCGTATAAGACTCAAGTTAAACGAAAATTTAAATTTGAGGATGGCGAAAATTACAATACTTCTAACGATAATAACGGCAATCAATGGACTTCTACAAATAAACAAGCTTGAAAACCAATGTAAATACGAATATAACAATGACACAATAATCGAAGATATCGAAGACGATACTATCCTGATTAAAAATGCATATAAAATAAAAATGAAACAAGATTGTGGCAATAGAGAAATTGTACTCGAAGGAAATGCATTAACAAATTTTTATAATTGTAAAGTTGAGATAAAAAATAAATCATCCCAAAATCAAAAAGTTATTGGAGAAGAAAGATATATTTTCCCTGAAAAAGAAAAAGTAATACATTTCTCAGAGATAATAATAAATCAAGAAAAAAATATTAACAAATTGGAAGAATTAAAAATACACAAAAATGTAAACTATGGCATAAGCATACTAATAATATTATTAATAGCAATATGAATATTGGTAAAATGTATAATATGTAAGAAAAATAAAAATACGAATTTAAATGTAGAGCTACAAATTCAACCTCTTTCAAATGAGGAAAACACAAGAAAAATAATTGGTCCAATGTCTAGCTCAAAACTGTAACTATACTTTTATAATCATAAGCAAGATTCATAATCACTAGTAATAATAAGAAAATTTGGCAGCTTTCAATATTAGATGTCACATATTGACACTATCCACTTCAAGAAAGATTTCCAAACCTGAACTCTTTCTTGAAATAAGAGAAGCTTGCCTATAAATTTTCTGCTGATAAAACAAATTCTTTTGGCATGCATGCAGATGTGTGTATGTATGTAAGTAAATATAAACACATGTATAAGTGCATGGGCGCACTTCAAATTAGAATATAAGCAACAAATTGAAATAAAGAAAAATTCAGTCGAAGATTAGACCTAAGCAAAGAAGCTCAGTATTTTTCATTTTTAACTGTAGAGTTGACATAAAGAGCAAAGAAGAAGTTGACCTCTTTATGACACCAAAACTATATACAACCTGTCAAGAAAGTATTTGTCAACGAGTGTGTTTACAGCAGCTGTTTCTGTCAGTCGACCTCAGTAGTGTTTGTCGAATTTTGCAAAAACTTGTAACGTATTTGTGTTAAATTTTGGCCAAACACTCAACAAATATCATAGAGCAAGCACCGTATTCACCTGATATTGCCCCCTGTGACTTTTATTGTATATCATGTTCACTGGATTGATGATTGCCTTATTCGCAGTCTAACTCGATCCAGCTGTATGGAACCGGCATCACTCTTAACAAGCTATGAACATCATAATCTTAATGGATTTGATAAAGTTTTTATATAAAGTTAGTTTAATAGAAGGGTTTTTCTTATTTTAACCATGCTATTGAAAAAGCATGGACAAAAGTCTACATACACCCCCTATTTTTATTGATATGAGAGTACAAAAAGTTTTTAGAAAAATCTACATATACAGTTTTATTCTAATACTAGAGGACCCGTCCACGCTTCATTGTGACTGACACATAGATAATACTACTGCTACCCTCTGTATGATTTCTATTGATTAGATTATAACTATTAGTTAATGATATATAGCATTTTCTGAAGCAACTTGTGTTAGTTTACAAAAAAATGGATCATAAAGCATTTCGTGCCTTAATAAAGCATTGCTTTTTGGGGAAAAATACTGTTGAATTTGGACTCGGAGGACAATGATGCTCTAAAGAGACGAAAACTCTGTGCAAAGCCTCGCTGTATTTGGCCTCGCAAGTTCATAATCCAACAAAAACAACGAATAACTGATTCTGAGAAGTGTTTGAGTGCTCTTTAATCGTAATAAAACTAAATTTTTGCATGGGTGTGTGACAATTTATCTTTTCACACTGGAGTCCAATTGACAGTCTAGTGGACTGCTCGCGATGAACCGGTTCTCAAGCGTGAAAAGACGAAAAAGTCGGCTGGAAATGTTATGACATCAGTCTTTTGGGATGCACGTCAACGACTGATTACTGAGCCAGTTATAATCTTTCTCCCTGCGTATTTGGTTGCAGTTCTTTCTATTATTCCAAATACTTAGAAATTGTATTATTTTTGAGGAAGAATCTGTTAAAAATTGTTCGCATATATTCAAATGATTCCTACTAACATGAATTTTGAACAAATGCTTATTATTTGAAATATAATTTTTGTATTAATGAGTCGTATTAAATTTTGACATAAAGAGATAAAAAGTATCCTATGTCCTAATCCTGGTTCTAAGCTAACTACCCACCAATTTTCAGGTTCAGCCGTTCTTGAGTTATAAATGGTGTTACTAACATTACTTTCTTTTATAAATATAGATGGTGTTCGTTGTGGTTTAAAGATGGTTTTTACGGCGAGAAAAATTTGAATAATTGACGGAAAACCCCTAAAAACGGCCCTTTTCTTTTCCCCATATAAACGAATGAATGTTTGTTTGTTAGTAACGCTAATGCTCGAGAGCGGCTGAACCAATCCTGATGAAATTTTCAGAGGATGTTCGCTGTGGGTAAGGTAAGATTTAGAAATAAAAAAACCATATGCTTTTCGTTAGAAAAAGTCGAAAAATTGGGAAATTCCGAAAAGTAACTTTTTCATACACATTTTTTAAATTTATTTTTAATTTTTTTGTTTTGTTTTCCAATTATTTAATCATTCAAATTTGTCACTTGCTTTCTATATTCCGGCTATTCAAGAAAAAGTATTGAAATTTAATCAGTGAAAAAGTTATGTATGTTTCACACAAAGTGATCAATTACAGATTGAAATTTGTTACGATGCCACGAAGAGATCGCGCTAATATCAGTCTGCGTTCTTTTTTACATCAACATACATTGGCATCCCAAGCCACATGAACGTGTTCTCCCAGGATGCGATGACATACCTGTACGTGCGAAATCATGGACGGCCGAATTTATTTGTTATATTCACTTGCAATGCAAAATGGCTATAGATTACAGAAATATTGAATCGCGATTAATCAGTAAGATCGTCCCAGCACAGCTTTTCAAACAACAGATATAACGTTTGATGAAATTATCTTAAAGCAACGTATATGTGCTGCTGTTAAATGCTAGATGTACTCTGTTGAGTGACAAAAGAGAGGTTTGCCGCACGCATACATTCTTCTTTAGATGGTGGTTACACCAGATCAAATTGATGAAATCATTTCTGCGGAAATTCCTGATCCAGAGAAAGACCCAGTATTATACGGAGTGGTGGAAACCACTATGGTTCATGGACCTTGCGGACACCACAATTCCACTTCAGTTTGTTTGTCTGACAATAAATGCACGAAACTCTATCCACGTGCTTTTCTTTCGGAAACACAAACTGAAATTGTTGATGATCCACTCTATCGGCGTTGCTCGCCAGATAACAAGGGCAGAGCATTCAGCATTCAATTAAGATGAGTGAATATCTAAGTTGACAACACATGGATTGTACTATATTCCCCATTATTGTTTAATTCACATTCAAAACTCAATGTTCAATGTTGAGTATAGCAGTTTGGTGAAATCGATAAAATACGTTTGTAAGTACGTCACCAAAGGAAGCAACATGGCGGTTATTGGTCATGGACAATACGGTAGATACGTGAACTGCAATAAAGCGCTTTGTAGGATATTTACTTTTGCAATCCATGAACGTTTTCCGACTGTTGTGCGTCTTGCAGTTAATTTGGAGAATGTCCAAGGAGTGTATACAGTACAGCCAGTGGAAACACCGCCGGCAACAAAATTAACATTGACGAGTTTTTTCTCAACTTGCGCCAGTGCTCCGTTTGCGAGAACATTGCTCTATTCGGAAATACCTTGATATTATCCATGGAATGCATGTCGAAGAAATAGTTAGGCAGAAAGCAAAGCCAATCAGTAGATGGACATCCAGGGTTGCTCTCAACTAATGCATTAGGACTAATTTATGCAATCCACCCGAAAAACGACGATTGCTTCTACCTTCGGTTGCTATTGATTAATGTAGGCGGTTCAACTTCATTTCAGTCATTGCGTACTGTGAATGATACGGTGTGCGCAAGTTTGGAGAAGAAAGCCAGCAATTACAATGGCTGGTACATGATAATCACTGGAATCAAACGATGGACTATGCGATAGCTACTTCGAATTCAAATGAATATCGCACACTTTTCGCGATAATCATTTCGACATATCACCTTTCAAATCCGCGTCAACTATGGAATACGAACAAAAATTACATTGCCGAAGACATTTTATATCGTATTCGATAAGAATTGGAAATGGGTCAATTCCGGTTGATACTTCCAGTGGTTTGATATCAATTCCATCTGCCTTTTATCAATTCACGAAAGATTAACTAATCACGAATATTCGGACATTGGACAAATTATCGTATCTATGATTCCTCAAGTGCACGGGCAATGTTAGCTGCCAAAAATACCTATAGCCGTGGTCACGCAAATAGCACACCTAGTCATAGGAAGCAATAATACAATTGACAAAGATCTCTAAAAAAGTAAAATGAGCTTAAACTATGATTACTTATTTATTAATTTATCAATTTAAGTAAAAAAAGCCAAATAGAGATTCACAAATAATTAGTATTAATTAAAAAAATGAAGTTCAAACTGAGGGATTTTGATTATGCTTGTGAATAGCATCAATTCTGTTTTGTTCAGGTTAACTCCTAGTCCATTGTTTTTAGCCCATAGGTTTAACCTACGAAGTGCTCTTTCCATAATCTCCCTGACTGTTGGAGGAAACATGCCTTATACCAACAACATTATATCGTCTGCATACGCTACTGCTTTCACTCCTCCACCGTTTAGTTGGAGTAGTATTTCGTTCAGCGCTACAACCCTGTTTAAATGGCTTAAGCATCTCCCCGAAGGTATACCTCACTCTACCTGGAAAAAACTGGCGCACCCTACCCTTCTTCTTCTTCTTTACTGGCGTAGACACCGCTTATGCGATTATAGCCGAGTCAACAACAGCGCGCCAGTCGTTTCTTCTCTTCGCTACGTGGCGCCAATTGGATATTCCAAGCGAAGCCAGGTCCCTCTCCACTTGGTCCTTCCAACGGAGTGGAGGTCTTCCTCTTCCTCTGCTTCCCGCGGCTGGTACTGCGTCGAATACTTTCAGAGCTGGAGACTTTTCATCCATCCGGACAACATGACCTAGCCAGCGTAGCCGCTGTCTTTTAATCCGCTGAACTATGTCAATGTCGAGTTATAGAGTTTGGTTTTTGTTCGTCGAGAGAAGACTTTACTTTTCAATTGCCTACTCAGTCCGAAGTAGCACCTGTTGGCAAGAGTAATCCTGCGTTGGATTTCCAGGTTGACATTGTTGGTGGTGTTAATGCTGGTTCCTAAATAGACGAAATTATCTACAGCTTCAAAGTTATGACTGTCAGCAGTGACGTGGGAGCCAAGTCGCGAGTGCGACGACTGTTTGTTTGATGACAGGAGATATTTCGTCTTGCCCTCGTTCACTGCCAGACCCATTTGAGTTGCTTCCTTGTTCAGTCTGGAGAAAGCAGAACTAACGGCGCGGGTGTTGAGGCCGATGATATCAATATCATCGGCATACGCAAGCAGCTGTACACTCTTGTAAAAGATTGTACCTGCTCGATTAAGTTCTGCAGCTCGAATAATTTTCTCGAGCAGCAGATTGAAAAAGTCACACGATAGGGAGTCGCCTTGTCTGAAACCTCGTTTGGTATCGAACGGCTCGGAGAGGTCCTTCCCGATCCTGACGGAGCTTTTCGTGTTGCTCAGCGTCAGTTTACACAGCCGTATTAGTTTTGCGGGGATACCAAATTCAGACATCGCGGCATAAAGGCAGCTCCTTTTCGTGCTGTCGAAAGCAGCTTTGAAATCGACGAAGAGGTGGTGTGTGTCGATTCTTCTTTCACGGGTCTTTTCCAAGATTTGGCGCATGGTGAATATCTGGTCGGTTGTTGATTTACCAGGTCTAAAGCCACACTGATAAGGTCCAGTCAGTTTGTTGACGGTGGGCTTTAATCTTTCACACAATACGCTCGACAGAACCTTATATGCGATGTTGAGGAGGCTAATCCCACGGTAGTTGGCGCAGATTGTGGGGTCTCCTTTTTTGTGGATTGGGCATAGCACACTTAAATTCCAATCGTTGGGCATACTTTCGTCCGACCATATTTTACAAAGAAGCTGATGCATGCACCTTATCAGCTCTTCGCCGCCGTGTTTGAATAGCTCGGCCGGCAATCCGTCGGCCCCTGCCGCTTTGTTGTTTTTCAGGCGGGCAATTGCTATTCGAACTTCATCATGGTCGGGCAATGGAACATCTGCTCCATCGTCATCGATTGGGGTATCGGGTTCGTTTTCTCCTGGTGTTGTGTGTTCACTGCCATTCAGCAGGCTGGAGAAGTGTTCCCTCCATAATTTAAGTATGCTCTGGGCATCGGTAACTAGATCACCTTTGCGGGTTCTACAAGGGTATGCTCCGGTCTTGAAACCTTCTGTAAGCCGCCGCATCTTTTCGTAGAATTTTCGAGCATTACCCCTGTCGGCCAGCTTATCAAGCTCTTCGTACTCACGCATTTCGGCCTCTTTCTTTTTCTGTCTACAAATGCGTCTCGCTTCCCTCTTCAACTCTCGGTATCTATCCCATCCCGCACGTGTTGTGGTCGATCGTAACGTTGCGAGGTAGGCAGCCTGTTTTCTCTCCGCTGCGACACGGCACTCCTCGTCGTACCAGCTGTTCCTTTGCACTTTCCGAAAACCAATGGTTTCGGTTGAAGCTGTACGTAAGGAGTTTGAAATGCCGTCCCACAGCTCCCTTATACCGAGTTGTTGACGAGTGCTCTCAGAGAGCAGGAGTGCAAGCCGTAGAAAAACGTTCGGCTGTCTGTTGTGATTGCAGCTTCTCGACGTCGAACCATCCTTGTGTTTGTTGGCGTGCGTTTTTTGCTGCACAGAGGCGGGTGCGGATTTTGGCTGCAACAATATAGTGGTCCGAGTCGATGTTAGGACCTCGGAGCGCACGCACATCTAAAACACTGGAGACGTGTCTTCCGTCTATCACAACATGATCGATCTGGTTGGTGGTTTTTCGATCTGGAGACAGCCAGGTAGCTTGATGTATCTTCTTATGCTGGAATCTAGTACTACAGATAACCATATTTCGGGTCCCGGCGAAGTCGATCAGCCTCAACCCATTTGGGGATGTTTCCTCGTGGAGGCTGAATTTACCGACCGTAGTGCCAAAGATACCTTCTTTGCCCACCCTGGCGTTGAAGTCGCCAAGCACGATTTTGACATCGTGGCGGGGCATCTCTCATAAGTGCGCTCCAAGCACTCATAAAAGGCATCTTTGGTCACATCGTCCTTCTCTTCCGTCGGGGCGTGGGCGCAAATCAGCGATATGTTGAAGAACCTCGCTTTGATGCGGATTGTGGCTAGACGTTCATTCTCCGGAGTGAATGATAGTACTCGGCGACGGAGTCTCTCTCCCACCCCGAATCCAACGCAAATTTTGCGCTCCTTTATATGGCCACTGTAGTAAATGTCACAAGGACCTACTCGTCTCTGTCCTTGTCTCGTCCATCGCATTTCTTGGACGACGGTGATGTCAGCCTTTATCTTTACGAGGACATCTACCAGCTGGGCAGCGGCACCTTCCCAATTAAGGAACCGGACATTCCAGGTGCATGCCCTCAAATCATAGTCCTTATTTCGTTTGCGGTGGTCGTCATCAAAAGGGGGGGTCTCTCATCCGAGGCTGTTTTTTCCTTTTCATTGGGGGTGTTTTTTTACGTGGCGGGTCCCAAACCCAGCGCACAACCCTATGCAGGGGATGTTTCGCCTTCTCACTTTAGCTCGCCTTCAAACGGATGTTCTTAGGCTACCCAGAGGATACTTGGTCAAAGACCGGAAGTCGTGAGCTGCTTGAGTCATATGTAAAAGAATCGTTTCTGGCCACTCCCAAGTGAATGGCGATCAGAGAACTTTCCTCACTTGCGTGAACTTCTACACATGACTCCATCCTCCACTCAACGGAAAGTATGGACATCGGGATGGGAATTCAATTCGTTCTAAGCAATTCATACGATACACTGCGCCGTTTCAACATCTCGCGACTCTATCCCGCGATTATACTTTTCGACCTTCATCCGTGAGAACTCGATCGCCAACTCCAGCAAGTCGGAACAGGATTCTTGCCACCCTGTTTATCGACACTTACATTTATTAAAATAAAATTGTGTAACGTTTATAATAAAAAAACCTTTAATTCTGTTGATGAGATTGTAAAAATACAAACAAAATTCATTTTTTTATTAAATAAGTTTCGTATACTTTTAATCATGGTCCTTCGAGCCTTAACGAAAGGGACCTTTGGTTTTTAACACACAAATTAAAAACAATAATAAACAATTTTGGTGGGAAAAACAAACGAAGTGCAAAGTGAAATATATACATACATAAAGTGCCGTGAAGAAACACAAAAAAAGAAAGAAAAAAGTGCAGTGACTAAAACAGAACAAAGAAAAAATAAAAATAAATTGAAATAGACAAAACAAATTGAGGTATACCTTTATGTAATACAAGGAACAAAAAGAAGTGGAGTGCAGTACTTTGAAAATATATACATATATGTATATACATACATTCGTATACGTACGTATGTAAAAGCAGAGAAGGTGAACTAACAAATACAAAAATGAATCACAAGGAAAATCAAAATATTAACAGTTCCAACAAAAAAAAAAGAAGACCAAAACAACAGAGAGAATATCGGGCGCGAAACCACCAACCTAAAAGTATATGCATAAATACAACAAATACTATTCGGGCGCGAACAAAAAAAAAAACAACAACGGCACAAGGAGGTAGCCAGCTGGAGCACAGGAATTGGGAGATTACGAACAGGCGTGGTATACTCTGGAATATACCCTACAAAACCAAAGTGAGCGTATTCAGTTCAGTTAATATAATTTTACGATGCATATACATATGTATGTAAAAATTTATTGGTTTATGTACATGTACAATTCTATAACGCTATTTAATACGGTTAATAAAGATTTCGGATTAAACGATAATAAGCCGGCATTATACATATTAACTAATTAAAAACTTATTGCGCATTTATATTTGGCTGTGTGTATTTAAATACACTCTCCTAAATAACAATAGATAGTTCAAGTAATTATATGCAATAATTTAACAACAAAAAAAGACAACAGTTAGCAGGATCAACAAATAAGCAAAAGTAAATTTAAATATATACGGTGGTATATATATATATATATATATATGTAGGCAAGATCAATTATACTTAACAAATTTAGAATGTGGTTTATTAATTAAAACTGATTTAAAAGATACAAAGAAACGATTTATGTAATATTAAAATTAATCCAGCCTTCTCTTGCCGCACGTACACTTCTTATTCGTTTTCGCGTCTTACTTCTCTTGCTCGTCTTTCTCGTCTTGATGGTACTCTTCTTCTTCTTCTCTATGCTGCCATATCGTTTCATTCCCACATATCGGCCATCCTGCGTGATATTCGTCTCGAATAACTAAGTAGAATCGTCGTCATCAAATGTATTTAGCCATTCTTTCATAAATTCTGCGCACGTTGTTGTTGTTTTTGGACCTTCGCCGTTACCCAGTTTTTGGACATCGTAAGTGTTGTTTGGTTTTATGTTAGTAATTCGATAGGGGCCTAGAAACTTTTGTTTGAGCTTTAAACCGCTACCAAATTGTGTACGCTTTATAGCAACAATATCATTTAGTTTGTAAATATGAGCTTTTTTACGTCGCAGATTGTATGATTTTTTGTTTTCTTCTTGAATCTTACGGATTTGTTTTTTCCCGTCGTTGCGCATTTCATCTCGATTTTGGTTGAACTGTTGCACTAATTGTTCTTCGATGAGTTCTTTAATATAAATATCTTCTTTAGACCTCATTCGGGTCCCAATCATCATTTCAAACGGTGTCATATTTATGCTTCGATGATATGTAGAATTTAGCACCTGTTGTACTCGGTCGACATAACGATACCACTTTGTTGCATTTTCGATGCTTAGTTTCGATAAAACTGCAATTATTGTGCTGTTCAATCTTTCAATTTGGCCGTTCGCACGTGGTAGCCCTGTAGTTATCTTAACGTGTTTTATGTTTTCTGATCGACAGTATTCTTTAAATTCGTCGGACGTGAATGCCGAACCTCTATCAGAGATAATTTTAACTGGATTACCAAAATTGGTGCCTTGCGTCGTTAGCTTACTGATGACCTCTTTTGCTGACGTTGATTTGGTAGGATATAACCAAGAAAACTTTGTAAATGCGTCGATTACTGCAAATATATACTTATACATTTTACTTGTAGATTCTAATGGTCCTAAATGATCGACATGGTACGTATGTAATGGAGTATCTACTTTATGTAATGGATGTAACTCGCCCTCTTGTTTTCCTCTTTTGCGATTGGCAACGATGCATTGAACGCAATTGGAAATACACTTTTGAATTTTTTCATTCAGTTTTGAAAAATAGAATTCTTTGGGTATAATATCTTTAGTTTTTGCTAAAGCGAAATGCCCTTTTTCGTGAGCTCGTCGTATAATCTCTTTTTGCATGTTTTTAGGTATGACTAATAACTCGCAGTCGTTTATTAATTTATATAAAATGTCACCCTTCATAAAGTAATCTTCATAACTTTCTTTTTCTTGTAAAATTTCTTTAATTAGTCGCAGTTCTTCATCTTGTGCTTGCGCTTCTTTGATTTTTAAAGTGACGTCATCTATGGTAATTGTTAAAATCGGAAATCTGTACTTGCGTTTCATACGTCTGATTGTATACGTCTGATTAATACTGGCTTTTGACTTAAAAGGGTTTTTAAAGTATTAAATGATTTCATTTGTTCATTCCCCATATTAAATATAATATTTTGCTTCTTCAAATCATTCAGCGGCTTTGCAATTAATGCAAAATTGCGAATGAACTTTCTAAAGTACCCGGCTAGGCCAAGAAAACTATCTAACTGTTTCAACGTTTTCGGTAATGGATACTTCATAACTGCTTCTATTTTCACGCTTGATGGAGCGACTTGGTTATTTTCTATAACGTGGCCTAAAAATTCCACTCGTCTTTGCAAAAATTGGCATTTCTTTTTGTTAATTTGAAGCCCATAATCTTGGCACAAGTTTAGAACCTTTTCTAATCGAATTAGCGCTTCTTTTTCGTCAGTTGCCGGAATTATAACGTCGTCGATGTAAGGGAGAGCAATTCCCTCTTTCGTAAAATCTCGAAATATAGCATTTACATACCTCTGAAAAACGCCAGGAGAGTTGCACAATCCAAATGGAACCTTGAGGAACTGGTATTGACCGTTATGTGTTAGAAATGATGTATACTTGCGGCTTGCATCAGACACGTCAACGTGGAAGAACCCATTTGTTAGATCCATCGTGCTAAATATCTTGGAGCCTTGTAGTCGATCGCGTTGGTCTTCAATTAAGGGCAGTGGGAATCTGTCCTTAATTATTACCTTGTTTATGCGTCGGTAGTCTATACACAGCCTGGGTGTGCCATCGCGTTTTTTCACCAATACTACTGCACTGCAGAATTCAGACTCTGAAGTTTCAACAATCCCGTCTTCAAGCCATTGTTCTACTTGCCTATCAATTATCTGCCTTTCACAAAAAGGAAGTCTTCTAGGTGCAGAAAAAATTGGCGTATCGTCTTTTAATACTATTGTCATTTTTACATTTGTTGTTTTAGTTTTATTAGGCGTATATAGTTCAATTAAATCAAAAACTTTTTGCTTTGCAGCAGCACTAGCAAGTGGGTCCACGTTTATATCGTCTATACATTTATCAATCTTCATCAACGCATGTTCTTCAAATATATCACACGTATTTAATTTTTGTACAAAAACACCACTTGAATTAATTTGCACCTCAGCTTGTGAATATAATTCTTCACCTATAATCATGTTAACGTCTATGCTGTCTGATGGTACGACGTGAAAATTTAAATTGAAAATGTTATTGTCTATTTCCACACTTTTTTCAAAATGTCCAATCGGTTTCACTTTATTTTCATTTGATTTTTGTCCAAATCCAACTAAATAAAAGTTTGATTCTATCAACTTCGGTTTCTTTAATAATTCGTACATTCTATATGTAACAACATTAAATTTACTGCCTGTATCAAACAAAGCTAACCACTTCTTATCTGCCATCCCTACTTCTTTCATCATTATATCTTTACTTGTTTTAACAATTTGTAAATTACGTTTGTCACTTTGTATGTTTTTGTTTGGACAATTTTTCGACATATGGCCAAAGTTGTTACACCCAAAACACTTTACACCTTTCTCTCTGTCTTTACAATCAATACTTTTATGACCTTTTACACCACAATTATAACAACGAATGTCCACTTTAGCTTCAACATTATTCACTGTTTTTCTGAATCTATTTACATTTCGTTCTTCTGAATTTATTATTTCTTTGTTAAAATCACTATTTACTTTCTTGTTCTTAAATATTTCTTTCTCTTCATCTTTTGATTTCGATCGCACCATTTCGTATATTTTAAGCTTTTGTTTAAATTCCGTCATATCACGAGCGCCATACAAAATGCTTTTGTTTAAACTTAAGTCCCTTATGCCATCGATCACATACTGGATAAAAGCAGCATTCTCGACGTTTCCCCTTGATGCTATTTCTTTCATTTTAAAAAAATAATCTTGCACGTTTTCGTCTTTTTTTATTTTTCTTTCACTTAATTGTTTGTGTATGGTAGCACTGTTCGTTGCTGTTTGAAATTCTTTCAGAAATGCACATTTCAGCTTTTCCCAAGAAACAATTCCCCTTTCGCTGTTCAGAAATAAGTTTGCAGTACCTTTAATGGACTTTTTAGCAAATACATATTTCTCAAAATCATCCCATCCCATAACGGCTGATGTTTCCTCGAATTCTTGTATCCAAACTTCAACTGGTAAGCTGTCAGAAAGAATACGACAATATGATGGAACTGTCGTATTGTTTCTTCTATTTACATCACGAAAATTCATTGCAAATCGGGACAATTGTGATGGTTGCGCTCCTCTGCTTCTCGGTGTTATTGTGTTCTCTTTTTCGGTTACGTAATCGTTGTTTAAAAATGATACAAAGCAATCGTCGTTTTCTCTTTCCTGAGTGTTGGTTGTTTTTCTAATTGGATTAGGCTGATTAGAACACTTGTCCGCCAATTTGCCACAATTTCTGCCGTTTATGTTGAATGTTGCTGCCTCACCGCTGCATTCGCCTTCACAATCGTCGTCAATTTCTTCGTCGTCATTTTCATCGTCATCATTATCGTCTTCGTCGTTATCGTTGGAACCAAGCAAATTCCCTTTTTGTAGATTTCGAAAGATATGCAACTGTACATTTTCCTCTTTGCAGCTCATTTGCAGCAAGTTGCAAATGGAAATCAACTCTTCTACAGACAAATTTGATGCAATGTATGCGGACTTTTGCGCATACTCGTCGTCGTGCTCGTCGTAATTAAAACCTTGAAATTCGCGCAGCCTCTTTCTATTTTGTCTATCACCCTCGTCTTCGAAAATAAATCTATGCAATGCGCTAATGGTCTCTTTTCGCATTCGTCGTATATTTTCACGTACATTACCAAAACTTTGTAGGTTCGCCATTTTGAAAAGTCCAATTACACAATTACGCACAGGTATTACTTTTAGGTTGAGCCCCCAAATTTGTAGGCAAGATCAATTATACTTAACAAATTTAGAATGTGGTTTATTAATTAAAACTGATTTAAAAGATACAAAGAAACGATTTATGTAATATTAAAATTAATCCAGCCTTCTCTTGCCGCACGTACACTTCTTATTCGTTTTCGCGTCTTACTTCTCTTGCTCGTCTTTCTCGTCTTGATGGTACTCTTCTTCTTCTTCTCTATGCTGCCATATCGTTTCATTCCCACATATATATATATATATATATATGTACATAACAAATACACTTGCTTACATTTTAAATTTAAAATATGTACATATTTGCATATGCAGCATTTAACAAAGGAAAATACTCCTTCTCTCATAAAAACAGTTCAACACAATATACATAATTTGTGAGAACTATAGAAAATACAAATTAAAAGAACAAAGAACAAGGGTATTGCCGAATAGATGCCAATGTGTACTTTAGAATATGTGGTTGTACAAATCTATTCGGCAATACCACTTGTTCTTTGGCAAACAAAAACAAGCAGGATTGCATACAAAAAGCAAATTGATCTCTCTAAGAGAGCTCTCAGTTGCTTACGCATAAAGCATATTCATAAACACACAAACAATTCGTGCATACTTTTGTAAATAGCGCATTGATCTCTTCAACGAGTTCTCAATTGCACAAAACATAAGCACATACAAGTCCAAGTATTAGGGTGTACCTAAATACAAATCATTCGGACAACAAATATTTTAATTATTAAAAAGCGAGGTTTTTGATAACAATTAACAATTCAAATATATTTTCGAACTAAAATATAAATAAATAATATTATTTTGCAAAAATGGTTAACAACAACAATAAACAAAATACACCTGTAGGAGCTGCACGCCCAAAACAGGTTGCTAAATTTATTTCAGAAAGTGACAGTTTAACAAGATAGTGCACTAGATTCGCCTCTTCACCGATTCAAGAAAATTCTGAGTCGTTATTAGAAATAAAACGCCAAATTCTTAAACATTTCTGGACTCGTCTCAAAGCGGCTTATGACGTCATAGTAGAATCCGACGATTCAAACCTATCACAAAATATGAAACAATCGGCTTACGCATTATATGAATGAAAATTGCTTAGACCAATATGAAGAAACAAACGCTATGATCTCCGATTAATTAAAGCTAATAAAAGCAATTGCACTTACTCCAAATCCGAGAGTATAGCTGCCACAAATGCAAAAATATCAAGAGGCAAGTTCAGGCATCCACCTCAAGGTGTCCGCATGTGTCACAGAAACATTTTATGGAAGTTATGAAGAATGGCCGTCCTTCCGGCACATGTTTACCGTTTACATCAACCATCCGCAACTATCAAAAGCACAAAAATTGTATCATCTCAGATACAAAACAAAAGGTCAAGCAGGCATAAGGTAAAACAGTTCACTCTTAATGACGATAATTTCAATTTGGCTTAGGAAGCTCTAAAACCAAGAAACGAAAATGAAAGAATACTGGTCGATACACAAGTAACGACACTAATGAACTTGCCTAAAATTAAGGAAGGAACAAGTGTAAAATTCATCAACCTCATCACGAAAAAAGTGCCCAACGTGGCAACAAATGAAAGATTTTCTCACCACCAAATACGAAATTGCGGAAAGGTTAGAAGAAAAAATTTTCAAAACTAAAAACAAACACGACCAAAATGGAAGCTTAAATAGACCCAAAGTTAGTAACAAAAACAATTCAAACCAAAACTTTTACAAAACGCAATCGTTCACATCCGAACTGAAAAAACAAACGTCATAAAAAAGTTTAAAAACTTAAAAGGTAACGAGCGAAATAATTTTGTCAGGTCAACAATACTTTGCACAATTTGCTTGTCATATGCGCACACATATAAAAATTACAAAAGCAAATTTAACTGCTTATACTGTCATGAAAGGCATCATACAATGCTTCATTACAGCACATATCCCATCTCACCTCAAAGGAGCGCATATACAAAAAGAACCACGGCTTTAATTACAAAAGCAAATCCCGAAAGTCAATATACTAAAAATTGCCAAGAGACACTATGTTTCTCAAAGGCACAAAAAGTTCAAACGCTGCACAGCGAAACACAAAGAGAACTAGTTACGGAACTAGCTACCACCATACCAACTCAAGTTCAGAAAAAATCAAATCAATACCTTAGTTCACAACTAAGGAGAATTCAAGAGATAGGGAAATTTCCCCGAATATTAAATAAAACTCCAGAAGATCAGTATTGTAAGGGCTACTCGAAAGCCACCATCATCAAATAATGGCCGGTACGTCGTACGACTACCCCTAAAGCCACAATACTCCACAAATTGGAATTAATGGAGCCGTTCTCCATTCCCGACCACTCTCTCGCAAGATCCCTCTATTATCATAGTCCTAACTCTAGGGCTAAGGAATACCCATTCTGGCCCTATCTGAGCCAAGCGTGGAGTTACTATCCTTTATAAACCGATAACGTAGAAAAGGCAACTAACAAACAGCCAGTTTACCAAGCAATAAAAATGTATACAAACGAGTTTAAAAATAATTCAAGTCGTCAAGTCGTAAAGTATGAAGGGAATTTCACTTTACTTATTTCAAACACCAATTCCCGAAGAAATATATTGAACATCATATACGTAATACAACTCAAAAAAATTGCCTAGGGAGCCCAGTATATTTAAATGACTAAAGCATGTATACCTCACTCTATCTGAGAAAAACTGGCGCACCCTACCCAGACCGCCTAATACACCACATCCGATGGCATTACACACTTACATCACCACACCACACTAACACAACTCACCACACATGTACTCACTCAACAAAAAGGATGGATATCGGGATGGGAACTCAATTCGTTTTAAGCAACTCATACGATACACTGCGCCGTTTCAACATCTCGCCCACATTCCTTAGCAACTGGCTGGCTATGTCGACCTCTTCCGTGTCATCTTCGTCAACCGCTTTGTCACCTTGGAAGATTTTTAGTTTGGTCTTGCGAATTCCGAAGCTGATTTTGTAGTCAGTCTTCCTGAGAGCCTCAATGGACTCATCGAAAACGGCCACCAGTATTGGTCTACTGGCTTTATTCAGTAGATCTTTGTTGTCTAGGCTAAACTTAGAATTTTTCTTTAAAAGCCAATTTAAATTTGCTGCTTTTAGCTTCATGCAAATTATTTTACTTGCTATATGTTTTCGCCACGTGAGCCTTCGATCCAGGTGAATCCTAAGATAAGTTACTTCATTTGCTTGGGGTACTAGGACATTGTTTATTTTAACTGTCCGACGCGTTTCTGGTCTTAGCGTGAATGTAACATGCTTTCATTTTTGCTCAGTAATATTTTTACGCCAGTTGGCTAGCCATTTTTCGATCAAAGATAAGTGCTGCTCTAATACTATTGATGCTCTGATGGGGCATTTGTTACGGCTTACTAGGGTTGTGCCATACGTGTGGATGTCAATATATACAGGGTGGGCCATATAAAATTTTAAATTTAAAAAGTCAATAAAAAAACGGTTTGATATTTTTCAAAGGTCTAACATTTATTTAAAAGGTTGTTTTATGAATTTTATTTGTGGAAAACAATTTCGGACAAATGACCACCCCGGCTGAGTTTACAATAGCTTATCCAATCCACCCAATTTTGGAGAACTCTCTCGATGGTTTCAGGCCTTGTGGCAGCTACAACACCTTGAATCTCGTACTTTAGATCTTGAATTGTTTCCGGATGGTTGGTGTAACATTTATCTTTAACAGCTCCCCACAGAAAATAGTTCAATGGGAGGCCAATTCCCACAACCTTTTTCGCTGATTATGCGATTTTCGAAGGTAGGGCGTAAAAGATTGTGTGTAGCGTTTGCTGTATGGAACGTAGCGCCGTCCTGGTGGAACCAAATGTTGTCCAAGTCTTCCTCTTCGAATTGCTTGAAGAAAAATTCGGGTAATATTGCGCGATATCGCTCACCATTGATGGATACGGCGGTTCCTTCTTCATTTTCGAAAAAAAATGGGCCGATGATTCCACCAGACCAAAATCCGCACCATACAGTGATTCGTGCTGGGTACATTGGCTTCTCGACGATTACGCGCGGGTTTTCTGTGCCCCAAATGCGACAATTCTGCTTGTTAAAGTAACCATCGAGGTGGAAATGAGCCTTATCCGAAAAGATGATTTTTTGGTAAAATTGATCATCCTCGGTTTTTTTTTCAATATTTCCCAGTTTTCTTCCAGTGAATAGCGACCCATTTCGTAAATTTTGTACTTTTTACTGAATATCTGTCACTTTCCGTATGGTATTTGACGTTAGATGGCCCACCTGTTATTATGTACAGAGTTGGGCCTAGCACGCTACCCTGAGGTACACCAGTCCTTATTACTCGTTCTTCTGATTTTATGTCTCCTACTTTAACAGTAAATTTCCTGTAACTTAAATATGACTCCAAAGTATTAAGCAATTCGCAAGGTAAAACGTTTTTGATTTTCCATAAAAGGCCTTCATGCTTGACCTTATCCAACGCCTGAGGTAAATCTAGAAAAATAGTTGAATTCTCTGTGCTCGAATGCTTACCTGCATTCGTTTGTAATTTTATTTACTTGCTCTACAGTGCCATGTTCAGCACGAAACCGAATTGCTGCGTTGGTATTATAGTATTTTCGTGGAGGAAAGGAGTCATTCTTGATAGTAACACTTTTTTAAATATTGTAGAAATACAGGGTATGTAGAAAACGGTTGTCTAAAGTCTTTCCCAGGTTTATTTATCATGATGATCTCCGACATTTTCCACTAAGTTGGATAGTATCCGAAACCTAGAATTACATTAAAGAGCAAGGAGAGCACCGTTATAGCAATATCTGGTTACTCAATGAGCATTTTCGGAGTAATATTATCATGTCCTGATGCCTTTTTCGGACTTTTATGGCTCTAGTAACAGTCAAAGGTAGAAGCCTTTATAGACACAAGCAATTCGTTAGCGGTAGTGGTCAAATATGGCAACTTAAAGTTGTTGTTTGAGCAACTGTCTTAGAGGCATGTTGGAATCTACTGGTTGCTTAAAAGACTTGTGGGCTTCCCAAAGGTAGTTTTACTTGCTAGAATTTGGACACAGTTTCTTTATATAATGTTCAGTGTTGTGTTCTTCGTCGCGTTTAAGTGTTTTTTTTTTAACTTTTGTACAGCAGATTTCAGTTTAAGCAGAGTTGAAGGGAAGCGATTTAACTGCCATTCACGTCTAGCTCGTCTTTTCTCACTTACAAGTTTCTCTATTTCATTATTGGTCACCTTTCAAAAACCAACTGGTTTATAGTTTATTTTTGGTGTTGCCAATAGAGCTGCATTAGTTATTACATCATTAAATTCTCTTATATTTTCATCAATGTCTCTTCCTGTATTTATTTTGCAATCAATATTGATGTGGTTGTTGATATCTTTCAACACTTCAACCAGTTAGTTTTATGTGATGTTAGAGAAACCTTTGGCTCAAATATCATGGGCTGTTCGTATAACTTTATTAGTACTGGAGAATGGTCAGGTGATAAGTCTGTACATGTATCAGCTATCATAAGCCATCTACCTACATTTTTGACTACAGCAAAATCTATTAAGTGTGGTATATTTTTTTCTATCGCTAGGCTAGTATGTCGGCTTACCAGGAGATGTTATATCCAGCTTATTATGCTTATTCATAATAGTATAGCTGTCGTCCTTTCGGATTAATAAGAAGTGAGCCCCAGTACGTGTGTTTTGCGTTTTAATCTCCAATTGCTGGAAATCTTCGACCTAGTGTTCCAAAAAAGTCTTTAAATTCGCTATTAAAACGAGGTGGACAGTATATAGCTGTTTAAGTCACAACCCCGATTTTTTAGTGAGATTGTTGTAGCTTGTAACTGTGGTGTAGCAAGAGATTCTAGAGCATAGTGGTTTAAACGATTTCTAATCAACATTGCTTTGCCACCATGCGTGTTTCCTTCCGGAGGATTTGTAACATAGAGTCTAAATCCCGCCATATTGAAATTATTTTTATTTGCATTATATCTATATTTTTCGGACAGAAATCTGACAATTTCTAATTTATGTTGGTTGACACCGTTAGCATTCAATATACAGATATTTAGTAAGCTAATTTTTTACTTAGTCAAATTTTGCAGCTTTTGATTTTGTGATTTTATTAAATCTTGGATCATATTTTGCATGGTGGACATAAATTGTGTCATACACTGTGTAATATTAATAACCAAAGTTTCGATACCTCCATTTGGAGGATTTTGCTGCAGTTGCATTTGCACAGTGTTGCCTTTCACCACATTTGCATAGCTTCCTTGAATATTATTATTGTTAGAAATAATAGGATTTGAACTTTTCCTTGAGGTTGCTATAATTTCATTATGGCCTGTTTGTAACATTTGATTACGAAGTGCTTGAATACCCTGAGCCAACTTCGGTTTCAAATCTTTATACACAGGACAACCCCTGTAGTTATCAGTGATATGTCCTCCACAATTGCTGCATTTTTTATTTTATTCGTCTTTCCTAAGGGTGTATTTTGAAGTGGGATCTAAATCACTACATACCACTCAAACACTGCGTAGAGTGCAATATGATTTAGTATTCCCATTTTCTTGGCAGTTAGTACATTGTACCGGACTGTTTCTTTTATGTGGTTCTTCAGCAGTTACGATGCAGCAAATATTTCAGATCATATATAGGATGGGTTTCATTTTTTAAGTTAATTTTAGTTCGGCAACAATTCAATTTTGAACATTGGTTGTGATAGTTATTTCTATTAAATATATTTACAACAGTTTTAATACCAAAACCGCATTCTGCGAATGCTTCTTTGACTTCACTAGAATCTACGGCGGACTCCATAACCTTAATTACAACAACTAGGCTCTTAAAGCTCTTCAGTTAAAACGAATAATAGTTCTTATTTTTATTCGACAAAAATTTAACTATTTCCATAAAACTTTTTTCAGTGTAGGACTGATTTTTTGTTTTCTCTTATTGCCTTTTATCAAATGCGCTATATGAAAATTGTTAGGACCTACAATTTCACTTAATTTAGCAACAAGAGTATTATGCTACGCTCGCACAAATATATTGGAGGTGGTTTTGCATTAACGACAGTGGTAGTACCTTTTGCATCGTTCTCTCAACCATCGCTTAGTAAGGCAAATATGTTGCCATTTAAGGCTTCCGTTTTTTTCTTTATTGGTGGACCGCCTTGAAAATTTTTGGGATTGACCTTCCTTTTTATATTAGCGTAGCGGTCAATGCCAGTTTGTATAGACTGGCCTTTGTATTTGTACATTCTCACCCTGCGTTATCATTCTCTTCGTTGCCTGCGCTCTTGATGGTACCTGCAGACTAGTTGTTGTCAGCGCATTTGTTGTTTCTCGATTGTTGTTTTCTGTTGCTTATGCTAACTGCGTCCTTTGCTTCGTTTCCTTTTCAGCTGATCGCCGCGATGACTCATTATTGCCAGTAGTGGTTATTGTTGTTGGGTCGACAAATCCAAAGTAGGCATTTAAGGAATGCTACCCGACGTACAGAAGGAGAAAACCTGAAGACGGAGGAAACGTGGCAGTTGTAAACATAAACCAGACGGAAGTGCAGTTTGACAACAGGTGGGTCGTACCATATAGTCCTCTGTTGTGGTACAGTACTAATCCAGTAATGAAGCAGTTTGGAGAATTTTAAGCTTTTCCATTCACGACCGTCCATCTTGCCGTGCACCTCGAAAATGGCCAAAGGATTACATTTACAGCTCAGAATGCCGCACAATTATCAGCAAACCCCAAAATACCACACTTACAACTTTTTTTAAATTATGTGCAGAAGATCCGTTTGATAAGGCGTTGTTGTACCCAGAAGTTCCGCAGAACTACACGTGGAATGAATCACAAAAAATTTGTTTTTCAACGAAATCAAGGTGCTGAAGTACCTGGTACAACGCAACAAGAAGTGATGCTCTTGGCCGAGTATACACAGTACATCCTAATAACACAGAATGTTTTTATTTACGAATACTTCTGCATGTCGTAAAAGGGACAACGTCATTTAAGGAATTGAGAACTACTGAAGGGGAGGTCTGCTCAACAATCGTCAGTCGTTCCAGAAACTAGGACTTCTTGAAGATAATCAACACTGGGATACAGCACTGTTGAAAGCATCTACAATATCAATGCCCAGCCAAATGCGTCTTCTGTTTGCAATCATATTAACAGCCTGTTTTCCGTCGGATTCTAAGGCTTTGTGGGGAAAGCATTGTGACTTTTTGAGTGAAGATTATCTGCTACAATTTTGTGGTGCTGCGAACAATCATAATTTACATTCTTAAACTACTGGGACTGACTTCGCCACGAAGAGATGTCATAGACGTCCAAGATACTGATGTTGTACGTGAGAGAAAAAAGAATCACGAAGAACTATTCCAAATCGTGGAGTCAAATGAAACTCTACTATTAGAAGATCATATAATTGCATACCAACGCATTCTTGGTAGAATAATAAATAATGAGGAAGGCATTTTTTTCCTTGACGCACGCTGAGAAACAAGTAAAACTTTTTTCATCAATCTCATATTTGCAGAAGTAAGAAAAACAAGCAACATTGCGTTCGCTGTAGCGTCATCAGGTATCGCAGCCACTCTTTAGCTGGCGGTAGAACTGCTCACTCAGCGCTCAAATTATCCCTGAATCTCTCAGCAATTGATGCCCCAAATTGCAGTATTCGGAAAAACTTTGAAGAAGCTACAGTTCTGAAAACGTGCAAAGTCATCATTTGGGATGAATGCACTATGGTAACCAAAAGCTTTAGACAGAACTCTGCAAGGTTTGAGAGGACAGGGCACGACGATGGGAGGAGCTTTCTTGCTGCTCACGGGGATTTCCGTCAAACTCTCCCTGTAATTCCATGAGGGACGGCAGCAGGTGAGATTAATGCGCGCCTCAAGTCTTCACTTTTATGGATACGAGTTGAGAAATTAACACTATCAACAAATATGCGTGTACATTTGCAAGGCGATGAGGCCTCTCGAGAATTTTCGCAACAGCTTCTTCGTATTGGGGAAGGAACATTTATGAATGCACTTAGAAATTACATACTAACATTCCCAGACAACTTCTGCAACTTGACTGAGTCAACAGATGATGTAGTGAACAGCGTCTTCCATGATATAGAGCCAAATTTTACAAATCATGCGCGGCTCCAGAAAGAGCAATTTTAGAACCACTAGGTGATCAACCTCAACATTGATCAAGAACAAGCTGAAGAGTTTCTGAATTCGCCAGCACCGTCAGGAATGCCGTCTTATAAATTATTTCTGATAGTTGGATAACCAATAATGATGTTAAGAAATTTGAAACCATCTAAATTGTGCAATGGAACTCGGTTGATTGGCAAAAATTTACATCATAACCTAATTGAAGCAACGATTTTGTATAGCACATCGGCAGGGGAAGATGTCTTCATACCTCGCATTCCTCTCATTCCTTTTGAATTCAAAAGACTCCAGATTCCGATTCGCCTAGCTTTCGCAATCGCAATCAACAAGGCACAAGGGCAGTCACTTAACGTCGTAGGAATTCATTTGGAACCTTCATGCTTTTCGCACGTCGCTTGCTCTAGGGTGGGCAGCCCACGAAATCTATATACATTATTTTTGCTGCAAATAACACTGTGGAACATTTTGGGGATTATTGGCTGGGGGGTGAGAAATTCCAAGTCAGGGTAGATCGCGAACCACTTGTTATGTTAAACTACGTTTTTGCCAAAATGTTACAACTAAGCGAAAGAAAAAACATCAAGATAAGGAAAAAATTTAAAAGGTCATAAAAAAACTGTTACATACGAACGCCAAACCCTTTGAGGGTTTTACTATACTGACCTAGTACCATCACCCTGATTTGAAATTTCTCACCCCTCAGACAATATTCCCAAAAATGTTCCAAAATTTAAAAGGTCATAAAAAAACAAACCGACACATACGAACGCCAAACCCTTTGTGGGTTTTACTATACTGACCTAGTACCATCACCCTGACTTGGAATTTCTCACACCCCAGATTAGCTGCTGTACTGTGTAATACAACAAATAACCAAACTGCATTAAAATGAAATAAAGTCTATTGACAATGAAATAAAAGTCTATGATAGTTGCTTTCCAACAAGGATACGTGTAACAATACTC
This sequence comes from Bactrocera correcta, assembly GCA_027475135.1. Lineage (NCBI taxonomy): Eukaryota > Metazoa > Arthropoda > Insecta > Diptera > Tephritidae > Bactrocera > Bactrocera correcta. Next base: position 149,020,501 of record CM050325.1, on the reverse strand, counting down.
CACGTAGTATTATGCAGAGACTATGACATATTTTACGTATTCTTTCTTTCCTGTGATAATTTTTTATTTTATTTTATTTTATTTTACTTTATTAAAGCTAACATAATAAACAAATTATCTTTTTCTTACATATTGACAATGTTGCTAAATGAATACTTAGAGTCTAATATTAAGCCTAGGAACTTAAAACTATTTGTACAGATTAAATTTATATTATTAACGGTAAGTGTGGGTGTATTACAAAGGTGTTTCTTACAAATACATATGTAATAACTTAGATTTAGAGGAAGAAATTGACGTGCCCGAAGAACCTGACCAATGGAATAAGAGGGATAAGATTTTAGAAAAGGAAGACGTAACAACGGACCAATCGGAGGAATTAGAAAATAATACTAAATCATCAGCATAGATTTGGTGACTGATATTAGGGAAGTCAGATAAAATTGTACTGATTTTGAAACGCAAATTCTAAGGCTATATCTTGCGGATATAGTAGACTGCCACGAGGAGAATTGAGGAGAGAAATCGGAGAAAAGGAGGTTAAACCAGGCAGTCTCCTTATGTCAGCCTAGATCTTTTTTGGGTTAGAAGAGGAATTGATTTCGCTAGTGAACTTTTGATATCACTTAAAGTGAAAGATTATTTAGGAGGGGAATAGGCACAAATAATAATGAGTTTATTAGGAGAAAGAATTTCTATGGAGAGGGAGGAGATGTTTGAAGGAGTAGGGGGGAGGGTGTTATGTGGTACTTTTCTGTTGATCAGAATGGCTATTCCCTGCTTGCTGGTGGTATTGCTGGGAAGGTTATAAAAATAACCTATATATGCATTGCGGGTATGAGCTACAATATTGTTGGCAAGATGAGTTTCATTTAATAATATTGCTGAGGGGTTGAATGTTTTAATTAAAAGTTCGAGTTCGATGTAATTATTTAAGTATCCGTTGATATTCCACTGAAGGATGGATAATATGGATAGAAAATGATGAAAAAATAATAATGTGAGGTTATGGGAATTTATTGTTCCATCAACGAGGGTGACGGAGATGAAAGGGAGGAGGAAGTTGGATAGGTGTTGTGAGCAAGAGGAGAGATGGCAAAAGATGCCAGGGGAGATAAGGTGTATGAGGAGGGAGATGAGATGTGGGAAAGTGGAGAGAAAGATGGGGAGGGAGAAGAATCCAAGGGTCGAGGGTATAGAAGAGGGGAGTTCTTTGAAGTTTCTGGAAGTTCCATGTGATGCAATGGGGTGTTCACCTGCGCAGTTAGCGCAGTAAACTCTGGTGCAATCAGAAGGAGGAGAGTAGTTAGGAGGAAGGTTGTAAATGACACAAGAAGGAGTTTTTACGCAGTGTTTAGCGGTGTGTCCTAATAGCTGACAAGTTTTGCAGCGCATAGGATTAGGGTAGTACGGACGGACATCTAGGGTTCTACAGACTACATCAATTCTGTTAGGAAGTGTATATTTAATGAATGTTAATAATACGACACCAGTAGGTACACGAACGCCTTTAACTATTTTGTAAACTTATGGACTGCAGTGACACCTTGTTCCTTGAGATCTTCAATTATTTCATCGTCGCTAAGTTGGCAAATAAAGGGGGCATAAATTGTGCTCTTGACTGAGTTAAGGGTGCTGTAAAGAGCGACTTCAACTGCACCTGCACCGGGTAGATTCTTAGTGAAAAGAAATTTATCAGCAATTTTTCGATTTTTTACAAGGAGGAGTAGGCTGCCATCGCGAAGTGACGAGATGTTGTTAATATCTTTACTGATAGATTGAATACCTTTATAAATCGCGAAGCAGGAGATGGATGTAATAGGTTTACTGGCATCCCGCGACTTAATGACGAGGTATTTGGGGTCATCCTTCTTTGTTATGGGGAGTTCAGGAAATAGGTCCAACGTTGTTTGTTCAGGCTTTTTTCTTTTAGTCTGCTGGGCTGAGGATAATAGGGCAAACCTATTATCAACCAGATTGTTGGCCCCTGGGGGCATTGTGAAAATATTACTTCTTATGTATGCAAAAATGTATGAATGTAGCACAAGTTAACAATAAGAAATAAACACAACGAGAAATTAATAGTAAAAAAGTTTTTTGTGCACAACTGTAAAGTAGCGTTATAACACATACACCGCTAGAATGCAGATGCTCAACAACAGCACTAGCGAGAAAAAAAAAAATGCGATCGTACGGTATGACAACACGGTTTCGACTACTGTGATAATATATTTGTGAAAATGTATTTACATTATTAGTATTTATGTATGTAATATTCTTTAAGAGATCTACGAAGTTCATAAACAAAGGAAGATTGCCAATTGAACTATTCGATTTTATCATTACCCTGCATAATGATAACCTTGACAACAACGCAACACAGTCATCATTTCATTGCCAACTTCAACGCGAGGGAAGCCGCGGGTTCAGGCTAGTAGATCTATAATAGGTACATCTGTATGTCAGTTTGTTCTTTGTTTATTATTTGTTAAGTTCATCTAAATTTATTGCTGATGAGTAAAAGTTTTTATTTTTTGCAAAATTTATTGTTGTTGTTAAGTCTAGTAGTTCCCTAAGGACTTCTTGCAGGATTGTTTGTTGCTTTAGCGTTTCATGGTTGACTTGTCATATCATAGTTTCGAAGTGTGTATTAACAGTATTTTGTTTATTATTGTTTGTTATGATTGCGTTTAGTTTTTGTTTAACTTCTATCATGTCGTAAAATCTGGTACTCCTGTTACGATCTTGAGCCGAGTGAATTTAATGCTCGCTTTTGTCTGTTAATAAGTAATTGTTCCTTTAAAGTGTTGATTCTATTAATTAATGCGATGTTCTGAAAGGAGTTATGATTCGGTATTTTTGGTGTGTTTTTATAATTGCGTTGTAGTGTTGTAATATAGTTGTTAAGTTCGTAATGTGGTATAGGTAATATTCCTTTTGGTATATGTTGGTCGGATCCGTTGCTGTCAAGATATACTTTTGACCTTCCGGATTCGTTGTTGATTGCGTCATCAGTGTTGTTAGGTTCAAGAGTGGGATTAATGTTTGTTTGAACATTTCTAATGTTATCCTTGTGGATAATTCTCCCTTTTGTAGTTAAATCGTGTCCTCGCGATTCTCTTCAATTATGTGTTGAAAATATCGTTTTAGATCTTTTTCAAAATTAATTTGTTCTGGTTGGTAGTTTTTGTGCGTCCTATTTTTGCAGTGCTGTTTGTTTTGTATTTTCTCTATGATGTGTGTGTATTTTTCTTTGTTGAAGACTATCTGGGTTGGTTTTTCTTCAATTACTGAATAAATTGTTTGATTATACCGCCTTACCGCCTCGAAGATTTCTTCTTCTGCCGTGCTTTGTCTGTCTGCTGTTATGGTGCTCGATATTTCTCGCATTGACTGTTGGAGGTGGAATGGTTTAATGCAGTTCATGTATGTTTTATTTGTAGTTTGTTAGGTAATGCATGTCGGCATAGCGACGAATATGTTTTCATTATCCGTCATTATTTCTTGACAGTGTGGAAATATTTGTGAGGGAACCTCGTCTAATGTTTCGTAAAAGTGTTGATTTGTGTCGAGTTTTCGTAGATAAGCGTATTTTGAAAAGCGTTAAATACATGAAAGGAATTTGAGCTATTTATATGGAAAATATCAGCTTGTATAGAAGTGCCTGGCAAATTGGGCGTTGGTGTCTTTCTTGTTAAAGGTTTAGTTGGTTTTCTGTCGTATTTATTTTCTGTACAGTTTTTGCAGTTTTTCATTAATTTTTCTGTGTCTTTATTAAATTCTGGCCAGTAGCAGGTTTCGGTAATTTCTTTATAGTTGTTTCTTACGTTTCTGTGTGCTCTGTTGTATTTAGTATGTTTTCTTTGTCAGTGTTGTCAGTAATACCTTTTAATTTCTCTGGTGTAAATACCTTTTTTATGTTGCAAATATGTTTTTTATGTTTGGTTATATTTTGTGTCAGATTTCTGCTTGTGAATGGAAGCCAGTCATTATTGTTGGTTTCATAATCTTTTTTAGGTTTTCTGTCAAATATTCTGTTGTTTTAAAGTGAATAGTGCATTTTAAGTGTTTTTGAAATAGTGTGATGGTTATTAGTCTGTTTTCGTTATTCTTGATTATTTCTATTTGTTGTTTAAAGTGGTTAAAGGGTGTGCTAACCTGTTTGATGTTTCTGTAATCCAAGCTTTCTGCTGACTGCACTGATTCGTCTGAGGTCATATTTATTTGACTTGATAGTTCGTCGGCTACAATATTTTCGTATCCAGGTCTGTATTTAATTTTTGCACCATATAACTCTATTAAGTTTTTCCATTTCATTAGTGTTGTATTTGGATTTTTTTTGGATTCATTATAAAGGGATTGTGTGATTTCTCCTTTCTCGTTGTTATTTATTTGATTAACAGGCTGGGCTTTGTGTTGATGTTTCCCGCTGTTTTCGCCTCTCTCTCTCTTTTGTAGTCGAATGCTCTAGCTATATTCCTAAATGGGTTATAGCGTGGTATCAGCAACGGGATCATCTGGTTGCCTGGTAGTTCCGATATTTGCGTTTGTGAGATGTAGGGTGTTGTTCAGTTCGTCGCTTGAAATTTATTGAGAAATCTACATTCATAGACTTGACTCGTTGTTGACTGTATGTGTTTTTTTTATTAAAGTTGTATTGTGGCTCATTCTCGGTATATATTCAAGATGTTGGTGGCACGTGTCGTGCTGCATTGTTCTAGCGATACTGTATGCTTCCATCAAGGTAGTGCATCCACGGGAGTAAAGTGCATTTTTTATTGCCGGACTTTTCAATCCTGTTATAAGAGTTCGGATAGCTTTCAGTTGCGTTTCATGACTCAAAGCTTGCACTACGAACTCGTTCTTGTGCGTCATTTCAAGTTTGGATAGGACAACATTAAGGGCTTGGTTGAGGTTATCGTGATATATATGTAGCGGAATGAATCTTTATCATGTCCTCTTCCAGGACGTATATGGGTCATTTGTGTGCATATGAGTCGTCTAAGTGATCAATTATGTCACGGAAGTTTTGTTTCGTGTTTTGGTTGATTAATATTTGGTCAGCTCTTCAAGAAATTTTACCTCTCACCATAATTAGAGCTTGGGCGTATAAGATACCATAAGCTGCCCTTTGTCAACAATAAAGTCCGCCCGTGGCCTGAGTCAGCGAATCCACATTCTCACGCTGGCAGCTAGCAGTTAACATAAGCAGCACCTTGTCAACAACAAAGTCCGCGCGTGGCCTGAGTCAACGAATTCACATTCCCACGCTGACGGGTAAGGCACAGCGGTAGCGGCAAACTGCCAACGCAAGCGTCGGCGTCGTATCCGCTGCAATAACTCTACAACTACTACTAACAACGAATTGCGGGACACAACAACTAAGACAAGGTGAAGGGACTTATTTAAGACATTAGCTTTAGAATGTAAGTTTCAGTTTGTAACAGAGAACTCATCAGACAGCATGATCTGATTAATAAAGTGATAATAATAAAGAAACAAGACGGTTATTTGTAATTGGCGCCCTACTATATGGGAATAAAAAAATTAAAGTTCGATAAAAAATAGGAAAAAACTATTCGGGAACAATTGTACAGACCCATCAAGGAGAAGACGTCACAAAAAAAAAGGAATCACGGACCAAAGGGGATCGAAAATTTCTACAAAAAATTAAACAATTGAATTAATATTCAAAAATCTGTAAGTAGAGTGCAAAAAATATAGTATGTTGAATTGCTCTAATAAAAAAAGTAGCTAAAAAAGAAAACTTGTGTTAAATATAACTGTAAATCTTTGCACGAGTTTTTGAGAAATAAATTTTGCGCAGGCTTGTTGGTATCGGTTTTACTTCAAGCTCATGAGTGATCAGGACCTGGACAAAATATTTGAGAGCCTTAACAGAATAGAAGTTAGGAAAAGACAGTGCAACAATAGGTGTAATACAGAAAATTGGTGGACAGAATATAGAGTGGCAGACAATAGACAAGAAATGGCGCTGGAACCAGACCAATTAAGGGCATTAGTGGAAAGTGCAGTTTGTAGTGCACTTGCCACTCAAAGAGAAAATTTCGAACAAAAGCTTGCAAGTATTAATCAACGACGAAATGACGTTAAAATCGACACACCGAACATAGAAACATATAGGGAAACAGAAATTGTACTCGGGATTAGATGTGAGGAGCCACTGGATATTGCAAAGTCTTTACCGGACTTCGACGGTAAGCAGGAGAATTATGTATCGTGGCGGCAGGCGGCACACACCGTCTACAAAGTTTTTGAAGGGTATGAGGGTAGCATCAAACATTATCAGGCTGTTGCCGTCATTAGGAATAAAGTTAAAGGCCCGGCCGACATGGTTCTGGCCTCATTTAATACCGTTCTAAATTTTAAGGCCATAATTAATCGACTCGATTTTAGTTATTCCGACAAACGACCAATTTACTTGATCGAACAGGAGATGTCAAGTCTCCGCCAAGGAAGTTTGTCACTACTACAACATTACGACGAGGTGGAGAAAAAGTTAACCCTTTTAACTAACAAAGCGATAATGACTACGAAAAATCAATTGCTGCATCACTAAACGAAAAATATAGAATGGATGCACTACGCGTATTTATTTCAGGGACTAAGAAACCCCTTAGTGATGTGTTATTCTTAGCCCGGCCTAAAGATCTAGCTTCGGCTCTAGCGTTAGCACAGGAGGTGGAACCTAATCATGAGCGATACCAGTTCGCAAGCACATATGCCAGGAGCCTGGAAGACAAATCCCAAAGGCTAAATATAGAGCAATCTAGGCAAAAAGGTACAAGTAGTAGATATCAGACTAATGACACGTATCTTGCGAAAAGTCCCCATTTTAACAGAACGCAGGACTTCAACAACAGGACTCCGCCGAAACTAGAGCCAGTACAGTCAATGGACGTTGATACCTCGCAACGCTTCAGAGAACCTACAGCACAACAGAAAAATAGTTGATACTCATCTCGATATCCTAATAATCAAAATCAAAAATACGGACAGACAGTGAAGAGACCAAGTACTGGTTCTGCAAAATTCACAGGACTAAAACAACAACGGGTTAATTACCTGCCAAATGTAAATTCTACTTCTAATCAAGAAGATACGACGTATCATGAGGTAGCAAACTCAGAGGCCTCATCAATCGAAGACGACCTTACTGAACCTAACCAGTTAAATTTTTTAGACAGGACTCCTTGCTACCGTTCATTGAAAGAAACTAGAAAACTAAAATTATTGATTGATACGGGGGCATCAAAGAACTATATAAAGCCTCTTAAAGTGCTTAAGCACATAGCACCTGTCGAAAATTCTTTCTTGGTAAAGTCAATCCATGGCTTTACTCACATTAAAGAAAAATGCACGGTAAACCTTTTCGACACACACAGTAGGTACCTTTTTTACACTCCCGTCTCTTTCAACGTTCGACGGAATAGTAGGTCTGGATTTGCTAATGCAAACAAACGCAACAATAGATCTAAAATCAAAAAAATTAATTACTAATAATGGCTCAGAAGAAATAAAATTTTTAAAGTGTGCAAATGTGAATTTCACACGAGTAGAGGACATAGAAGTCCCCGAGGTTGTAAGGGGCAAATTTCAGAAAATGGTGAAAAATTTATTACGCGTTTTTTCTGATCCTAATGAGGCCTTACCATTTAACACAAATATTGTCGCCACTATTCGCACCGAAAGTGACGACCCGGTGTATTCTAAGCTATACCCTTATCCAATTCGCGATTTACTAAAAAATGGTATTATCCGACCGTCTAGGTCACCATACATCAACCCAATATGGGTTGTAGATAAAAAAGAAATTAACGAACAAGGCAATGTGAAGAAACGTCTTGTAATAGACTTCAGAAAATTAAACGAAAGAACCATCGATGACAAATATCCCATCCCCAATGTAACCGTAATACTATCAAATCTAGGAAAGGCCAAGTATTTCACAACACTCGACCTGAAATCGGGCTTCCACCAAATAACTCTCGCAGAATCCGATAGGGAAAAGACCGTTTTCTCGGTAGGCAACGGAAAATACGAATTCTGCAGGCTTCCTTTTGGTTGAAGAATGCGCCCAGCATTTTTCAATGAGCTATCGACGACGTATTGAGAGAAC
>CM050325.1:148836861-149011861 GCA_027475135.1 Bactrocera correcta | reverse complement strand
CTAAGGAAAGCTTTCAATGAAAGTTTTAGAACCAAAATCTGGCAGCCATATAAAGACCTTATGAAGGAATACAAAAAAGCAGTCAGGAAAGCTAAAAATGACTCATGGCGAACTTTCTGCACATCGATTGAAAGTTGCAGAGAAGCCGCTAGGCTGAGTAAAATGCTATCCAAAGACCATACTAATACTGCCTACATTAGGGCGGAGGGTAGTGATTGGACCTCCTCGGCAAAAGAGTCTCTGGAGGTACTAATCACAACACACTTCCCCGGGAGTCAGCAAGCACCTTCAACGAGGGTTCAACCGGAACCACCGGTGAAAGCAGCTGACTATCGAAGCCAAATAATAGACAAAAGGAAAATCAAATATGCCATAAATAGTTTTGCACCATTTAAAGCGGCAGGTCCTGACGGGATTATGCCCATAATGCTGCAGAAACTGGTAGAACCCATGGTTCTGAGGCTTGAAAATATTTACAAAGCAAGCATTCAACTATCTTACATCCCAAGAAGTTGGAAAAGGAGCAAAGTTGTGTTCCTTCCGAAACCAGGCAGAAGAACACACGAGAATGCCAAGGATTTTAGACCTATTAGCCTTACCTCATTTATGCTGAAGGTACTAGAAAGGCTAATAGATATACACGTAAGAACAATAATGGCGGAGAAGTTATCGAAGTCCCAACATGCGTACATAAAGGGCCGATCAACCGAAACCGCCCTTCACGAGGTGATAAGTGTAATTGAAAAATCACTACACCACAAACAATACACCATGGCTGCCTTTCTAGACATAGAGGGCGCCTTCAATAACATAAAAGTAAATTCGATAGTTAATTCTCTGGCGCATGGGGGCATAGATGACACTGTGTGCAGATGGATACTTTCGATGCTTGAGAATAGGAAGATTATAGCTTCAAACGGCGCTGCAACACAAACAAGTTATGTGAGTAGAGGGACGCCTCAAGGGGGGGTCCTCTCTCCGCTTCTATGGGTTGTAGCGCTGAACGAAATACTCCTCCAATTAAACAGTGGAGGAGTGAAAGCAGTAGCATATGCAGACGATATAGTGTTGCTGGTATCAGGAATGTTTCCTTCTACAGTCAGCGAGATTATGGAAAGAGCACTTCGTAGGTTAAACCTATGGGCTAAAAGCAATGGTCTAGGAGTTAACGCGAATAAAACAGAACTGATGCTATTCACTAGCAGAACCAAAATACCTCAGTTTCAACTTCCGGTACTAAACGGCACAACACTCACTCTATCCCCAACAGCTAAGTATTTGGGGGTGGAGATTGACGCCAAACTGTCCTGGAAAATAAATATAGAAAAAAGATTAAACAAAGCTTACATGGCCTACTATACTTGTAAGAAAATCGTCAACAGGAATTGGGGCCTCAAACCAAGTATAATCATGTGGATGTACACGGCGGTCATAAGACCCATACTCACATATGGAGCTCTGGTATGGTGGCCAGCGCTAAATAAACAGTACAACATTAGAAAATTAAATGGAATACAAAGAGCAGCATGTGCGGGTGTTACGGGCGCAATCAGGTCATGTCCGACTGATGCGCTCAATGTGATCCTGCATCAACTACCAATGGACATTTTTATTCAAAAAACAGCAGCTATTGCGGCGATAAGAATAAAAGAATTGGGAGGCTGGAATCAGCAGAACTACGGACATAGTGTAATCCTGAATAAGCTCACTATTAATAAATCAGACTACATTCTCCCAAAGTTGGATTTCAATAGACACTTCCAGGTGAGGATACCATCTAGACGAGAATGGAGAAGAGGCTCAGTTGCAGAGGAGGGTACCACCTCAGTCTATACCGACGGGTCCAAAATGGACTGCGGAGTGGGCACGGGGGTATTCTCCGCTGATCTGGGCATATCTCTCTCTATACGTCTACCGAACTCGGCTAGCATCTTCCAAGCAGAAGTACTAGGCATAGAAAAAGCCTGCGAAGTTCTATTAGAAAATCACGGGAATATACGCAATGCAACTATATTTACGGATAGCCAGGCGGCCCTCCTGGCATTGTCTTCACCCATGACAAATTCCAGTATAGTTCACAACTGCAAGAGAGCACTAAGCACAATAAAAGACAAGCTCCAGCTAAACTTGATCTGGGTTCCCGGCCACAGGAACATTTTCGGTAACGAAAAAGCAGATGAGTTGGCAAAGGCAGGAGCTTTCCTCAATGAATCCGAGGCGGAGCTCATACCGAGCCCGCTAGGATCGATCAAAAGAGTGATCAATAAACAATTTCAACAAATTGCAAACAACAGGTGGAAAAACAGTACAAAATGCGTCATAACTAAACAATTATGGCTAACATACGACAGGAAAAGAACCAACGACCTATTAAATAGGTCAAGAAAAAGTATTTACAGAATAACAGCTACTACAACAGGGCACTGGCCATTTGGGGTACATGCGTCCAAAATGGGTATGCCCTACAACGACATCTGCCGAAGCTGCGGAGTAGCAGGGAACAAGGAAACAATCCTCCACTTTCTCTGCGAATGCCCGGCTCTGGCACAGATACGACACAAAACACTCGGAATCCACCAAGCACCAAACCTTGAATGGATTTCCACCAAAAGCATATCGGACATAAGTAGTTTCATCGAAACCTCAAAATGGTTTGAAAGAGAGGGTGGAACGTAACAGCAGATACAGGAGGTTCTACGAATAGTGTATCAAAATGGCACATCAGTGCTAATTGAGCCCGATAGGGCTGCACTCCTACCTACCTACCTACTTACTTACAGTTTACTCACCTTTGTGGTTCTTAATAAGATTCAACAGTTCAATCAAAGATGGCTCGCGCCATCTCTATGCTGCAATTCAAAGGTCGAGATACTTACCTGCTAAACTGCGGAAGGTTGTCGATTCATCCATTCAACAGAATGCTTTCTTTGCTCTTCCAGAAAACATTCTTCTTAGTATGATGACTGACGAACGGATAGAAGTCAGAAAGTTGTCCCTTGACCGTCTTCTGGCAGCCAGAGAAGCAGAGTCTGACACTGTAAATAGAAGGGTTAGATGTAATAAAGTGCCAAAGCTGAATTTCAAAGCTAATAATTATTACGAAATGATTAACTGGAAGACTATTACCTTGACTGTTCCACCAGTTCTATGTTCAGTTTCTAACGAAGAACTCATAAAAGCGCTGTCGGGAGACACTGCAGAGGTATGGAAGTTTAGTGAATTCCCCTCTCACACCGGGGCAGTCGAGAGAACCGTCAAACTGGTTACATAGGCATCTTCTAAAGTTATTGGCCCCCAATCTGGTGATCCTTTTATACGCTCTACACTTAAATCTAGGCAACAAGTGCCACAGTTTAGTTCAAAATCTGATTCTATCAAAAAATTTGACACAGATTCAGACTAAAACAAGCCTGACATAGTTGGTTGGTTGGGTTGGGCTTGGGAGAAACCCGAAGAGCAGCCACCTCCACGCGGTGGGTTCTGGGTGACCAATACAGGTTAGCTGAGAGCTGCAACAATTTTCACCTTGCGCTGTGGCGCGCCGCCTTTTCGCTCGTATCTCGGGAACGGTTCGTCCTACGGCCATGATCACAAATAACTTTTGTCTTATACATTTTGCCATGAGATGCGTATTTCAGGCGCTAGGGACAATGTTACGATTTTAGGCGAATTTCCGAAATTTCAAGGCCGGAGTTGGGGTTGAAGATGCAGTCCAATCTCAAAACAAAAAGTTGCATTGGAATCAGGAAGTACTAAGGCAACTTTTCCGCACTATTAGAAATCCCGAATCGAAAAAATTTCGGTATCGACCCACCCTATTCCACATCTAGTAAATAATTCCGCCTTTATTTTCGGTGGACTGGCATAATTGTATACCTTTTTTTGTAAACAAACCACAGGTTCTCGATAGGATTAATATCGGGACTTTGAGGGGTCCATTCCAAAGTTTCAGTTCGTTGACTTCTTAGATACTCCATACTCCTCTTAGCTTTGTGCTTGGGGTCGTTGTCTTGCATCAGAACGATTTTGCTACTGTCCAGACCCCAATTTCTCCAACGAAGAAAAATACCCTTGCCTTAATACGTCTATATGCATATTCGCGTCCATATTTCCCTGGATTAAAATTAGGTCCTCAAAACCACTTTTACAAAAGCCGCCCCAAAAAAGGACTTTTCCGCCCCCAAAGTTGAGTGTTGGGATGACATCGCGGCTGGTAATAGTGATGACTTCTTCAAAACGTAATCCGTGAAGATTCATTTTGCTTTCTTCTGTCCAAAATACATTCGCCCACTTTTCTGGAGTCCAGTTTCGGTGCGCTTTAGCAAATTTTAGACATAGTTCTTGATGACGTTTAGTAAGCAAAGGTTGTTTAATTTTGCGCCTGGCTTCAAACCCTAGTTTTTTCAGCTCGCGGTGTACAGTCATGCAAGAAACTTGTTTTCCGTAAGTCCTCTTCACTTATTTTTGAATCTCAGTACCTGATTTTACTGCTCCCGAGGCCAGCAGAGCCCTTCATTCAACCATTGAAGCACAGATTTTTTAATAGAGTCAGAAATTTTCTTCATTTTTCTAAAAAATAAAAAACACGAAGTTAAATAGCTTCACAAAAAACAATCTTTCTAATTCTACGTTCTGAAAACGTTAGTTAATTGATAAATAGAGCTACTGGTATTTAAAATACTCGAAAGTTGTTTATTTGGTCTTAGCTATGCTCACACGCCTGAATGCAACCGATGTTGTAACACAATTGATCAAATGTGCACGTGACGCAAACCAGACGCCGCCAGAAAAATATTGAGAAATTGTACCGTTATATTTCCGCGAAAAAAACTCAACTAGTGTACCTATTCGAGTACATATATGTATATTCTTTTCGTAATAAGTTGTGTAGTGTAAAAAAAATTTTGAAATCAGGAATATTTGATTTTATTTGCTCAATTGTATTACATACTGTATGTGTGTAGTAACATAAACATTTTGATGATTGGTAAGTTTTATACAACATTTTAATATAAAATATATTCTTAATAATAATGATTTTAACTAATTTAGAACGAATTTACGATTACTTTTAATTTCCTTCAAGAAACAATTGTTGATTTGATGTTTCTTCGCAAAACCAGGTTTGCCACATTCGAATATTATTGAAAAAAGTATTAAAAATTAGTACTAGATTACTTTAGAGCTGCATACTAGCACAAGTAAATTTATCGCAGGAATGTTTCTTGACCGTTTCTCAAACTTTTTTTTGTATGAAGTTTTTACATTACTTGAGAGCTAGATACTAAGCTTAACAAAAAAACTGTAACAAATCTTTATACATTATAAACTCGGTAACCGCAGCTCTCGATACACGCAACTCCTCGATTCTTGCAACTCTCTAAAACATAGCATTATAACCTTTATAAGTGCAACTACTCACAAATATTGACCTCAGTAACTGCAACTTTACATCTAAATATGTTTTGCTTCAGTTCTTTTTTTGTCGTTTTCTTTTTATAGCATTTTTTTGTTATGTATTCACAAACTGATCGTTATTTTACCGTTGCTCTGTCGACTTTGCTATTTTGTGTGTGTGTGTTAAAAGCAATTGTCAACAAATGACTTTCATTATCTGTTTAGTTTGCAACACGTCAGTAGTATTTTATGTGTAAAAGTTATGGTAGTCACAAAAAAATTAATAAAACTAACAATTAAAGAAAAACTGAAATTGGATAAACAAGAAAATGGTGCATCGACAAAAGCTCTTTGTATTGATTATAAAGTTCACAAGTCGAAGAAGAAAAAAGCTTGTATACTTAAATATACCACAAATATGGAGGCTGGGCCAGGAAAACGGCAAACCTTAAAATCTTGTGAATACCCAAGAATAGAAAAGGATTGGGTATCTAATTTCAAAAAGCGATATAACCTCCGCCACTATCCTCCGTCGACCCATTTATAATACGTTTTGAAATAAAATCAAGGAGCTTGATCTTTCTGCAGAACAAATTTATAACGCCGACGATTTCGGATTGTTTTTCAGGCAGATACCAGATAAAACGTTAGTGAGCTTCAAGGAATCATCTGCTCCTGGTCGGAAAGTTAGCAAGGAGAGAATAATATTCTCGCATGCACAAATGCTTCGGGTACGCACAAAGTTAAGCTCTTTGTCATTGGAAAAGCGAAAAACCTTAGAGCATTCAAAAATTTTCAAAAAATGCCTCGATGCCAAGATCTTGGGGATGACTTATTTGTTTTTCGAAGACTGGTATCATCATACGTTTGTTCCTGAGATCAGAAATACGAAATGAATTGAATTTTTGTTTAAAATTTATTTGTATTTTTTTGGATTGTTATAGGTTTGCGAATTTCTAGAATCCAAGGGACTTCCCAAAAAAGCCCTATTGGTCTTGGATAACGCCCCGTGTCATCCTAAAGACAATGAGATGAAAGTGATAATGGAGTTATAACCGTTATGTGTCTTCCACCTATCTGTACCGCGATTCTCCAACAAATGGACCAAAACGTTATTAACTTAACAAAAGTCTATTACAAAAAAGTCTTTTCGCACATTTAATACGGAATAAAACCACTCATCTGGAAGAAAACGTAAAGGAATTCAAATTAAGACATGCTATTTGTCTTCTTGCAAGTTCATGGGAAAAAGTGTCAGCAAGCTCCATTCACAAGTGCTGGAATATGTTAATGAAACCAGATGTTGAGTGGAGTGAAGAGGACAATATTCCGCATTCTAAAAAGATAAATTGAAAATGAACGCTCAATCCTTGCATCAATGCTCCAAGAACTTACACCAAATAATTCGTTCACAAATGAAGAGCTAAATGAATGGATGCACGAAAGTGTTGCTTATCAAGAAGTGGATAAAGAAGCCGTAGAAATTGAAAATTCTGATGATAGCGTAGCGGAAATAAATGGATCAGTTGCTATGCAGTATTTTAACGTATGCATTCAGTGGGCTGAGGAAAACGATATTCCAATAAAAGACATTATATTTCTGAACGAGCTTCGTGTAAGGGCTATAATAAAACCCCTTTATAAAAAGAAAGTGCAGACAACAAAACCCGATATGTTTAAAAAATAAAATTTTTAGTAAAATCATAAGCTTTCTATATCAAAAAACGATTTTTATTTTTTATATTTCTTGTTATATATTTTTCCTCGCTGAGTGCAACAACCTCAAAAGGTGGAACTACCTAGATTTCTATAAGTTACCGAGTTCGTACTGTAATTTAAATAGAAATTATAAAATCTATTTAAAATTTACTTCCTCAACAATTTAACGTCAAAATATGTATTTAAGTAAAATGGCAGCTAGCACAGGGTTGCACTTATTTTTTTACGCGTAATTGCACGAAAATAAACATGGGTTTTGGTCTGACATATTTTACAGCCATTGCAAATAATTTTCTGCGGTTGTTTGTTGTTGTGCCGGTGCAACAAGAGGAAATATCTGCAATTCGTGCACCGTGCAAGGGTTTTGCAAGAGCAAGAGAATACCCCTAATGCATTTTTTTTCTTAAGCAACTACTTGAGAGCTGAAGGACTGTATGGCCGGGTTTGCGGTTTGTTGTTGTTGGGTTTCCTGGATGGATGACCATCTATTTTAAAAAAACTCGATGGCTTCCACCATTTTTTGGTCAACCTCGCTAGTACTCTTTTGGGTGGACACTTGTGTAGAGCAGGACGGTGAAGGCAGCGAGGTTGCCATGGAAGAAGTTGAGAAAGGAGGCGATGGTGACGGCAGCGATACTGATATGGGGCTTAATGGCGACAATGGCCTTAACGGTGATGCCACTTGCATCTGGTGCGTATGTCTTTGTGGCAGCAATTGAGCTGCGTCAGCTGGTGAGTGCGATTCAACCTGAACAGCGACAGCGGGTAGCACTGGAGCCACGGTTTCACAAATATTTTGCGAACATCTAGTCCTGTAAATTTAAATTTTTATTACAAATGTAACTATAAACAAGTATGTACATTCAATTAATATGCTAAAGCTACGGTCGTGGTACAATATGTGGCTTCAAGAACTTCATAGAATCTAACAAATGCCATTGTTTAAAAAATTTCATTCCGCTGCTTGGGGGGCGTTAGCCTTTCGCACTTCCCTCCCGTATCGATCCCGAAGTGCTAGCCATCTACGGCGACACATTTCTCCTTTGCAAATATAATTCTTTATTATTAACAATATAAACAATTATAAAAAAACTTACCGCTTGCGTTCATTTCTTTCCCGATTTCCTTCAATAAGAGCTATTCATTTTTCGTCATCCATTGTAATTCTCGTACACACGTCTTTTCTTCTTTGAATAGATATTTTGAATACATTTTTTATTTGATGTTTGTTTTAATGACGCTTGTTTACATTTGAACAATGTTGCCATTACTCAATAGGCATATATAGTTTTGTACACATCTAACTTTTCAATTACAATTTGTCATAACATAAAATATCAAAACTGAAAACAAACTATTAAAAATAGTTTATGTATTTATAAATAATAGCATTCAACTCTGATTTTGAGTTAGTTTAAGAAAATTTCAAAGATATTAAAGACAATTTTTATAATTACTCCAGTAAATCGAGACTGGCAACCCTGTATTGTGAGAGAGCAATCAGCTGACACGTTTATACGGGAAAAAATCCAAATACCGTCGAAATCTACGGTATCCTACGGTACAGCGGGCGGTAGAAGCGGTATTGGCTGATCATTTACATTGCGCTCTCATGCATGTAGGTCGTATAAGCTGATTCGGGCTGCGGTTTTGCGGAATTCGCTGATTCAGTTATTACTGTATTGAATAGTTAATAATTGATCTATAGCTTAGCCACAGCAAAGCGTGAACTGGGTCCTCTAGTATACGTATATTTTTTTATGAAATATAATTTTCCTAATATCAAATTTAAAATGGTATGATGTCCAAACCATTTCAAAAAATTCATTGCTGCTAGGTTTTAGATTTTAATCAAAATGATATACACACGTAAATAAGTACTAACTTTTGATGTCTTCTAAATCAAATGGAAAAAACAGTGTTTGAAATAAAGTGTCTTAGACCAAAATTTTCTCCGAGTTGCCGATAAGAGGCAAGATGTATTATATTTGATATATGTATGAGTACAGATGCAAACATTTATTTCTCTATACCAGAATCTTATTGTGTGTATATAATGCGCTGTTTTGTGTACCTCTTACTACCAAAGTATATTTTTAAAATTCCCCAATTTGAAATCTTAATACAGATTTAATAAATAAGCTGATATAAGGAAAAAAGTATATACATGTGAGAGTATTTAATTATTTTTAATAAATGTTTTTAAGTCGATAACGCTGCATAGCAGACGCTGCTATGTTCCTTTTCTTTATTTTTTTATTTTAGGTGTAAGTTGAAACGACTCCTTCTTTACGCTGGTCGGCTCTGAACGTACTGCCTCATAAGGGCGTACGTCAACCGTCGCCTTGGCCTCGTCACTGAGATAATCTTGGGACCATAAAAGGCGACTACCTTTCCGGGGGACGGATAGCAGCTCTGAGTGGGGACCTATGGATAAGAAAGACAACAACATAATACAAACGCAGACGGAAGAGGTGTAAAGGGATCTCGAAACCGACACCTAGATCTATCCCAGGCGGGCAGCAATAAGACCCAGTAGGAGTCTCTTCATCAGGCAGTAGGATGGGGGAAGCTGGCACAAACCTGCCATCAAGAGAAGGTGTGATGGGTGGAGCCTTCCTACGCGGCGTAATAGCCAACACTAGCAGAGGAACCTCTGGGGCAGAAACAAGGCAGCTTTTACGAGGAACCTGAAGTCAGACCGCGAGTTGGCGGCCAAAATCGTGGAACGCTACGGTGATGGCAAGCGCTAATATACTCGAGTGGGTCAGGAAGGTGCTGAGCGAGATCGAAACCGATAGGTCAGGACCGGAAGCGAACAGACCTGAACCAGCGATTAAGCGGTAGAGGTCGCCTGAGGGAGAAACCTCCCTTGGTAAAAAACCGTGAACGGGGATTCCGCCAACTTTTAGAAAAAATCGCAAAAAACGCTGGCGCAATAGAACTTGGTGTGCTCGATCACAGTAGGGAGGATGGTGCCACTTCCCACGAAGAATGTCTTCAGTCTTCCTGAAAGTGGTCAAAGGAAACACTGGGCCACCCCCAAAAAGGGTGAGTGCCAGTTGGCACCATGGGATGCATAATTTAACGAGATGTGCCGATGAAAGATCGACTCCATTATATAAGGAGGCAGTCTCTCAGGTGAGGGTCTATTAACGAGATGTGCCGATGAAAAATATCTTATATAAAGAGGCAGTCTCTTAGAAAACGACCCGGATCTTTCGGATGTGGTGGATTTCGGAGGGCGGTTCTTCAATCGACGACTCCGTCTTCAGCATCGAACAACTGTTTAAGGAGATGCGGGTCGATAACGACATGGGCGCTGAACTAACGCCTATGGAGGAGAGCCAGAAGGAGGCAATTCCTCCAGACTAACGAAGGCTGCGAAGGCTGCCTCTGCCAGTTTCCTGCTTTGTCTGGAACAAGACGGGGCTGATGTCGCCCTGATCCAGGAACCATGGCTGAGTAGTAAACAAATCTCTGGATTGAGGACGAAGAGCCATAAGCTGCTGCATCCTTGGTCGCAGGTAGAAACATAGCCTGTATGAGCCTAATTTCAGCAACACTGACGTAGTGACTGTAAAACTTGAGTAAAACGCCGGAGATGTCTGGAAAATTTCCGCGTACATACCACACGACTATAAGGTGGAGCCATTTCTCTTACTGTTGAGAAAGACCTCGTCTGAAGTGTCTCGGCGTCATTATCGGTTCCTACGCCAACTCGCGACACCCAATCTGGGTGTACTCATGATAGAAGTAAGTTGCTTTTTGATTTTATTATTAGCGAAAATCTTTGCATCTGTGGTAGATGAAATTTTCCTACGTTTTGACCGTATGCATGGAGGAGGTTCTTGACGTCTCCGTAGCCTCACACGGTATTGCCCCGCTGATCTAAAATTGGAGGGTTCTCGAAGATCACTCCTTTTCTGATCGCAGGTACATCGGGTTTATCCTAGTGGGAGAAGGTCCGCCTAGAAAATCGTTTAGAAATACTGCAATGAAGAGCTCCTGTCCACTTAAAACACCGAAGGGCAAAGGGAAACCTCCTGGTGGTCCTGCAGACGTTTATTTAACAGGGCCCGCAAGAGTGCGTTAACTGACGACTGGGCGTTGTATAAAACAGGACTTGCAATATACAAGTCCGAGTTAAGAAAGGCTAAGAGAACCTCGTGAAAGAGCTTCTTCGAAAAAGTGAAGGGCGGCAGTGAAATATCATACCGGGCTCATCATGGATAGGAAGCTTCCATAGAAGTCGAATATCGAAAAGAGAGCAAAAACGACATCGAATGCTTTATACTGCTGTAGAGGAGCCATTGGTAAGAGGTGGTGCCTCCCACCGACAGTGGTCCTCTGGCGCTATGACACCATAGTCAAACCCATTATGCTCTATGGAGTCTTTATGTGGTAGAGGGCTTTAGAGAAGCGTTCAACTGGCTGCACTCATCAGAATGTATGATGCACTAAGGTCCACTCCAACCATGCCACTTAACGCAATCTTGAACATAATGCCCGTGGACATCGTCGGAAGGTGGCTGCTAGACTCAGAGAATCTGGGTTCTTAAAGGAACTCGTACCTGAACACTCGGATATCCTCGCACACTTTGACTACATACCTGATCATCTGGAGTCGCCAAATCGAACTCTAGCGGAGCGAACTCCTTCCCTGCCTATATACCGACAAGAGAGCTATAGGTGGAAAGAAGCCGTTGGAGGAGAGAGGCAGTAAGTTTCTTTACGGATGGGTTAAAGCTTGGGTGGAAGGTTGATGGAGAAGTTTACTGTTGGGAACCCTCTATCAACTCCAGTCTCAAACTTCCAGACTATTGCAGTGCCTTCCAAGCTGGGGTAACAGCCATCAAGGAAGCAGCAGATTTGCTGCTCTGGAGTGGATCCTCCTTTAGAGAAGTAACACAGTGCGTTCAGGATTGGTCGAAGGGTATCTAACGTCGCTATATTTAACAGCGAGTGTCTTTGTGATAAGAGCGGAGAGCACAAGTAATTGCAAAGCTGATGAGCTAGCAAGGAAAGGCAATCTAGAATCATTATCGGTAGAGCGGGAACGGGCCGGTGCTCCCACATCTTCTTGTGTTAAACTACCGAATAGTTGGGCCTCCCGGATGCTTGGCCAACGCTGGACCACTATCGGTACTTGCGCAGTCGTAAAAGCCTTTTGGCCCAAGATTGATCGCAGGACATCTAGCGATATATTTGCCCTAAGTAAGGCTACACAAAGGACTACTTTTATCAGTCTACCTGCTATCTGTGATCAGCCATCTAACCTAACATTATGAAAATTTAAAATATTTTGTGTTGAAACTTAAAAATCTTGTAATTCAATAAATTTAATACTTTTGTCTTTTAAATAAATTAAATAATAATGTTTTCACTTTCTTTAAGGATGTGATTTAGTAAATATATTTGTTGAATGGTAACGGTTTCCAAAGGAAGGGCGCTTCCCCGAAATAAGTGTTAAAAACAACGTTTGTTGCCACAGCTTACTTTTTTTTGATACAAAAAAACGAGAGTATTTTTAGTTTAAACGAATTATTTTTGCCTGTGTTTATTTTTTGTTTATTATTAATACTCAGTTAAACTCTTATAATATAGGCCTTTAATTAAATAACAAAACGTTTATTATTGTATTAAAGACTGCGTTGTAATAAACATTTTAATATTGATCGAATAGCTGTTTGCTTATTTTTGACGCTCACAGTATATTCTACAGTGATCCGATTTCAAATATCCATCTTCTTTTAGTATTTTGATATGACTGCTTGAGGCGTTATGAAAGATTCTGCCTACTCTTCTTGTGTTTGGCAACAATTGTGTAAACCAGTTTTTGTATGTTCGCTGGACATCAATATAAGCTTCTACCCAAATATGGTGACTTTCGACGGAGGTTTTTTTTCATATTAAAGGTCACTTTTGTACTCTGAGACATAAAACGGAGTGGACAAAGATAAATCCAGACGGAATTTTGGCGATGATCCCCAAGTAGATGGACCATTATGTGGTTGGTTAACATGTTTGCCGAATCTATATGCATTGCAAGAAGACCTTATCATTGAGATCCGTATGCTCGTGTTCAAGAAACAATAGCGGCTGTGGCATCACTAATTCCAAGAGTTTCGACTCCCAACTTGACGGCGCAAATTTGGAGTTAGCAGACATTTATTACAACGTATAATAGTGATGGCTTAAACCTGTTTCTCCACGAAGTTCAAATAACAAGCGGGTTAAACCCTATATATTTGCCTATACGCCTGGAATTTTGCCAAAAAATTATTAAAATGACCGAAAAAGACAATAACATGATAATGAGTCAGGTTGGAGCTCCAACGAAAATTTTAAAACAAATTAATATCAAGAAACTCCACTTTCCGCTGGCCCCCCAAGGTCACCTGACCTGACTGCGCAGACTTTTTATGGGGTTATATCAAGCAAGTGATGTACAAAATAAATCCCAGAAACCTGACTGAATTGAAACAGTCCATTTAATCGATAATTGAGGCAATCCAGACTTCAACTCTTCAGGCCGCAATGAATAACTTACTAATTAAGTGTCGCATATACGTGACCGAACATGGAGGTCATTTACAGTCCATAATTTTTAAAAATAATTAATTGTGTAAAATTAAATAAAATTTGCTATATGCACAAAAAATAGAAATAATAAAAAAAGTATTACGGTTTGGTTTTGTAGCGCCAATTAATGCGGATATGTTTTCATTACGACAAAATGGTTTAGCGCCAAAAAATTAATGAAATCGGCTCAGACTTCGGTCCCATTATGATAATTTGAATAATTTCGTCTCTACTTTCTATGTTCTGCTGCACTCTAACTTCGGTCTTTTTTAATAGATATTGCATGTTTATAGTATTAACATACAAAAAAAGTTAATCAACACAAGAATTCTGATTATATGCCAATAACATTATATCAGACATTTATTTGTGATTTTATTATTTTGGAGTCAAGTAAAAAGCAATTGTATTAACTTTGGTATCCATAGTTACCAACTTATGTAGTTTTTTGGAAATAATTATCTATCAATATTTATATGTAATCGAGTAATTGAGTTTAGTAGTCACTCACAGAGATATCTAAGAAGTTGTCTAATAGATCTTCCCGATTGTTATCCATGCTGCGTAGATACTGAAATGCTTCTTCTATGCCGTCAATGTATGGACGTATACTGTCAATCGCTAGAAATGGTTGATTATTTTGCTCTGAATTGATATTGTTCATCCCATTAGTAGTAGCTTGTGGCGTTACCATAGTCGCTTCCATTGTGGCCATAGAGGGAGTAAGTGTGTATTGTAATCCAGAGGGCTGCAACAGTTGCTCAACGACAACGTTTGGCATTATTGAGTGGGAAATTAAAACGTTATTTTCTTGTTCGACGCTGTTAATAACGACTGATGGAACATATTTGCTTGTAGATGCAGAATATGGAAGAAATGGTGTAAATGTAGCTGTTGTATTGGTATGAGGATTATCTGCATTCCATTTACAATTAGATTTAGGTTTTGAAGATTTTTCAGATAATACATCTTTATCCGCATATGAGGTTACATTCTCGCATGTGGTTTGTATATCGTCGCCTTTTATGCAGATCTGCAGAAAGATAAATATCTCATCTTAGATTTAGAGCTATATTACTATATAAAAATAAACAAAATCCACTACTTTTGGTGGTATTTGATTACATGGAATCGTTTATATGTGGTATGAAAAGGCTACACTCGCGAATAAATTTGTGACTTTGCTACGAGCCGCATTAACTATGTCACTTAATTTTTTTCTGTATATACGGATCCACGCGGAAAAAGTTAACATTTTCTTCCTTTTTCAACATACTGCCTATAATAAAATATCTTCTAAATCTTGTATCTCTCTCCTTTATGCATTTAGGTAAATTAGAAGAAATATAAATAAAACATCAAAACAGATTTCAGACACGTTTGAGGCTTAATATTCAATTATAGAAGTTTTCTAGCTTCACAAAGGATTGTTCGCAACAGTTCAAGTTTGATCCACAGATATAGAAGCTTTCTGGAACCATTCACCCTTTTTTCCCTCCAGAAGGATCCTCGTACAACATAATCAAATGTAAATATTTAAGTCATGAATTATGCTTTAGCAAATATATTGAATAAATTCATGTACAAAAGAAGTCATATTCATAATAAACTACTCTAGTTTGCAATGACATCCTGCTTCAAAAGGTTATGGTCTAAATTTGAAGATTTTGATGTACCGATTATTTTTACCACGTCTATTTTTTTAATATAATTATCTTCATACCTTGAACTTAATATACTCTAACCGTGCGATTCTGCACTGTGATACAGTCTCAAGTCTCTAAATTTGAGATTTTAAGTTAGA
This sequence comes from Bactrocera correcta, assembly GCA_027475135.1. Lineage (NCBI taxonomy): Eukaryota > Metazoa > Arthropoda > Insecta > Diptera > Tephritidae > Bactrocera > Bactrocera correcta. Next base: position 148,996,356 of record CM050325.1, on the reverse strand, counting down.
GACAATTTTTGAGACTTGAGACGATTTTGCTATTCTGTGGGAGTCACAAAATCTATTACAATTCATTATTCAGAGATGTTTTTACACTTGAATGAAAATAAATATGTCGATAACAAATATTAAATTTTGTTTAACATAGTCAAAAACATAATAACCAATAAAAATAAAAATATGTGTTGACTTTGCTTTGTAATATTTACGAAATTTATGTAAAATTTATTTATGTTTAACTTTTTCGTGTTTGAGTTGCTTACAAAATATAAAAAACCACAATCGATTAATCTCTATGATGATCTCTATTCAGTATATTCAAAATGGCAATATTTTGAGACTAACGCTAGAGACTGGTTAGTGAATAGTAACTAGTCACAAATTGAGATTTTTTCTCAAAATGTCTCAAACAGAGACTAGAGACTGGTTACATAATCCCGCTATAAGTTTGCCACGAAGTTTGTAACACCCAGAAGAAAACGTCTGACGTAAATATATAGTATATATAAAAAATCAGTATGATGAGGAGAGTCGATTTAGCAATGCCCACAAGCTAGTCCCTCAGTTTTTGCTATATCCATCTGAAATTTTATACATGCTCATCGGGGGTGACCGATATCGAACTATTATAGCATATAGCTGCCATACGATCTGGACGACCGAAAACAAGTGCTTGTATGGGAAAGTTTTTTATTTGACGAAATATCTTCAAGTAATTTTTTCCATAAAAGTCTAGTCCTTGTATGGAAAATATTTTATTTGAGCATATATCTTCTCGAAATTCGGAATAGATTTTCGTAGAGGGCACCGCTACAATCTTCGAACAATTTTTCTAGACCGAATCCCTATTCTTACAAAATCATAATAAAGATTTCATAACAAATTGTTTCTTATTAAGCAACCCTAATTGGAATTGAAGGATATTTATATTATAACAAATAACAGCTAGAAAGAATAAAAAAATGTTGTCCTTTGGATGAAAACCGTTGACCGGTTACGTTTTTAGATTTTGTTATATGTACATTGTTACATTGAAATGCGTCTTGAAGGGTATTATAGGTCAGTGCAGCCAGTACCACTGAAAAAAGTTACAAACATACCTTAAAGCAAATAAAAACGCTTTCTAAACGTTCTTAAATATATCAGCAAATGAAAATTTTTAATGCACGTTTTTAGGTTAGCGAATAAGCCGTAACTTAACAAGCTTAGGCTCATTACCATGTACCATATATTTGGGTGCCCCGTTCAACAATAATACCTGCATGTAAAATAACGGTGGTAATAACTTACGAAATTCGGCTGTAATGTATGTGTCTTGTCGTCAATATAGTCCCCATTAATGAAACAGTTAATTGATCCCGTTGAAGCAGCCAAATCGGAAATGTTACCGTATTTTGCGGTGGGTGAACTAATTATAATTGTACCGAGCTGATATTGTTGTAGCTTACTATTCTGTAGTAATTCAATATTTTTGGAGCTATTATCATTAGGTACACTATTAATTGCTGCCGGGATTTCTTCCGCCATACTTGTAATACATATTTTATGTTCCTGTTGTGACTGTTGACGACAGGTGACAACATCGATGTTTTGTTGAATGTCGAGCCCGTCAAGCAACAAATGCCTACCGGTGGCGTGCTCGGCCTTAAGAGCGCTGCTAGAATTGCCTGGACAAACTGTGTGCATTTCATTAACTTGTTGTTGAGCACAATCACTATAATAGCTTCCAGTTTGTGGTTTTTGTAATTCTTTATATGATATGTTAATCGGGCTTTGTCGATTAAGCACAACCATAGCTTTTGTTTCCTGTGTAATTTTATTTTTATTTTTGCTTAACGGATGTTTTTGCAACTTCTGCGGTTGATGTTGATATTGATGCTGCATTTGTCTAATTTTATGCTGTGCATTTTTTCTGTTCCTTATACGCTTCCTGTCACATTTACGAGGATCAACACCCAATTCCCAATAACCACCTTTACCTTTCTCAAATTTTTTACGGTCTACTTTACGAAAGCAATGATGTAGCGATAAATTATGCCTTATGGAATTCTGAAATACATTGTATTTATAAATTTATAATTATAATTAATTTAGATGTGAATGAGAATATATATATATTTATACAAGTATATATTACTTACATTCCACTTTTTTCTAACCCGAAAATAAGCAAATTTTGTTTCTATCCAAGAACATATTTGCTGCAATGTCACTCGTCCATTTTCCAACATTGCCATACCGATTATATGAGAGTAATTAAATGGCGGCTTTTCTGTTGTGTCCGTTTGATAGTTAATTGCCGATTTCTGATATTCTACAAATACTCTATAGAATAGTAAGAAAAAAATTTGTGTTAGGAAATCATGTTTTTACCTAAAAATAAAACGGGCGGTGTAGAACTTTCTGTGTAAAACATCAAATGTGTTTTTTCAGAATTATGACTTTTAAACTGGTAACTCCTGCATACGAAATCTGCTCTAAAGATTTCAATGAAATTTTTATAGATTTTTGGAAACAAGAAAAACTAGTGCCTGACCGAAGGCTTTTTTGAATACCGGATTTTTGTTAACAATTACCTGTAAGTTTTTTTCGTAAATCGGCTAATTTAAAAAAGGAAATGAAAACCTCGATAAGGCGCAACATTAATAACATTTGTTTTTCGGTTTATTTTAAATGAAGCTCTAAGGATTAGTAATGGTCACCGCAAGGATAAAACTAGATCGACACAAACAACCATTACTTTTATAATATATTTTTTTTTAAGTTTTGTCAAGTCAAGTAGAAACTTTCAGTGATACTACGTGCTTATAAAACAAAGTAATGTACTTGCACAAACAAATTATATAAAATCGTCTTTTTGAATTACAACGTCTAAAGAAGCCTTTAGAGAGGCCGCTGAAAACCGAGGATGCGGGGTTTAGCGCGTACTTCGCTATTATACTCGTACACATTTGCTTTTTACTTTAACAATTTTATTTGCGCTTATGGACATGGATTACTCAGATAAACACTATTTTGGTTCAAGGTCTGTTAAACTGAATCGTATGTGCTAAATATTAAAAAAAAAAAAAAAAATATTATAAAAAACATAAATACAAAAAGAAAGAAATTTGGCGAATATCACCATTGGTATAAAAAGCGTTTTAATGATATCCGCATTGTTTGTGTAGAAGTTTACGCAAGTGTGTAGAAGTTTACGCCAGTGAGGAAAGTTTTTTAATCGCCATTCACTTGGGAATGGCCAGAAACGATTCTTTTACATATGTCTCAAACAGCTCGCGACTTCCGGTCTTTGACCAATTATCCTCTGGGTAGTTTAGGAATATCCGTTTAAAGGCGAGCTAAAATGAGAAGGCGAAACATCCCCAGCATAGGGTTGTTTGCTGCGTTTGGGACTCGCCGCGTAAAATAACACCCCCGAATGAAAAATTACCAACAGACTCGGAACAGAAACCCGCTATTTGATGACGACCATGGCAAACGAAATAATGACTACGGGTTGAGGGCATGCACCTGGAATGTCCGGTCCCTTAACTGGGAAGGTGGCGCTGCCCAGCTGGTTGATGTCCTCACGAAAATAAAGGCTGACATCACCCCCGTCCTTGAAATGCGATGGACGGGAAAAGGACAGAGACGAGTAGGTCTTTGTGGCATTTACTACAGTGGCCGTATAAAGAAGCGCAAGTTTGGTGCGGAATTCGTGGTGGGAGAGAGATTCCGTTGCCGAGTACTATCATTCACTCCGGTGAATGAACTTCTAGTCACAATCCGCATCAAAGCGAGGTTCTTCAACATATCGCTGATTTGCGCCCACGCCCCGACGGAAGAGAAGGACGATGTGACCAAAGATGCTTTCTATGAGCGCTTGGAGCGTGCCTACGAGAGCTGTCCCCGCCACGATGTCAAAATGGTGTTTGGAGACTTTAACGCCAGGGTGGGTAAAGAAGGTATCCTTGGCACTACAGTCCGTAAATTCAGCCTCCACGACGAAACGTCCCCAAATGAGTTGGAGCTGATCGACTTCACCGGGGCCCGAATTATGGTTATTTGTGGTACTAGATTCCAGCACAAGACAAAACTTCAAGCTACATGGCTCCGGATCGAAAAGCCACCAACCAGATCGATCGTAATATGATAGACGGAAGACACGTCTCCAGTATTCTAGACGTGCGTACGCTCCGAGATCTTGACATCGACTCGGACCACTACCTTTTTACAGCAAAGATTCGCACCCGCCTCTGTACAGCAAAAAGCGCACGTCAACAAACACAAGGAAGGTGCGACGTCGAGAACCTGCAACCACAACAAACAGCAGAACGGTTTTCTACACGGCTTGCACTCTTGCTCTCTGAGAGCACTCGTCAACAGCTCGGTATAAGGGAACTGTGGACGGCATTTCAAACTCCTTACGTACAGCTGCAACCAAAACCATTGGTTTTCAGAAAGTGCAAAAGAACAGCTGGTACCACGAAGAGTGCCGTGCCGCAGCGGAGAGAAAACAGGTTGCCTACCTCGCAACGTTACGATCGACCACAACACGTGCGGAATAGGATAGATACCGAGAGTTGAAGAGGGAAGCGAGATGCACTTGCAGAAAGAAAAAGAAAGAGGCCGAAATGCGTGAGAATTAAGAGCTTGATAAGCTGGCCGACAGGGGTAATGCTCGAAAGTTCTACGAAAAAATGCGGTGGCTTACAGGAGGTTTCAAGACCGGAGCACATTCTTGGAGAACCCAAAAGGTGATCTAGTCAGCGTTGCCCGGAGAATATTTAAATTATGGAGGGAACACTTCTCCAGCCAGGAGAAGGTGAACCCGATTCCCCAATCGATGACGATGGAGCAGAAGTTCCACTGCCCGACCATGAAGAAGTTCGAATAGCAATTACCCGCCAGAACAACAACAAAGTGGTGGGGACCGATGGATTGCCGGCCGAGCTATTTAAACACGGTGGAAAAGAACTGATGAGGAGCATGTATCAGCTTCTTTGTAAAATATGGTCGGACGAAAGAGTGCACAACAACTGGAATTTAAGTGTGCTATTCCCAATCCATAAATAGGGGGACTCTACAATCTGCGCCATCTACCATGGGATAAGCTTCCTTAACATCGCGTATAAGGTTATATTGAGCGTATTGTGTGAAAGATTAAAGCCCAACGTCAACAAACTAATTGGACCTTATTAGTGTGGCTTTAAATCTGGCAAATCAAAAACCGACCAGATATTTACCATGCGCCAAATTTTGGAAAAGATCCGTGAAAGGAGAATCGACACACACCACCTCTTCGTTGATTTCAAAGCTGCTTTCGACAGCACGAAAAGGAGCTTCCTTTATGCCGCGATGTCTGAATTTGGATCCCCGTAAAACTAATACGGCTAAGTAAAATGACGTTGAGCAGCATCAAAAGCTCCGTCAGGATCGGGAAGGACCTCTCCGAGACGTTCGATACCAAACGAGGTTTCAGACAGAGTGACACTCTTTCGTGCGTCTTCTTCAATCTGCTGCTGAACAAAATAATTCGAGATTCAAAACAAAATAGGGAAGGTACAACAAGGGCGAAAATATCCAGTCATCAAACAAACAGTCATCACACTAGCGACTTGGCACTCACGTCACTGTTGACAGTCATAACTTTGAAGTGGTAGATAATTTCGTCTCTCTTGGAATCAGCGTAAACACCACCAACAATATCAGCCTGGAAATCCAACGCAGGTTAACTCTTGCCAACAGGTGCTACTTTGGACTGAGTAGGCAATTGAGAAGCAAAGTTCTCTCTCGACGAACAAAAACCAAACTCTATGAGTCGCTCATATTTGCCATCCCGTGCTATATGGTGCAGAGGCTTGGACGATGTCAACAACAGATGAGTCGACGTTGCGAGTTTTCGAGAGAAAGGTTCAGCGAAAGATTTATGGTCCTTTGCGCGTTGGCAACGGCGAATATCGCATTCGATGGAACGATGAGCTGTATGAGATATATAACGGCATTGACATAGTTCAGCGAATTAAAAGACAGCGGCTGCGTTGGCTAGGTCATGTAGTTCTAATGGACGAAAACACTCCAGCTCTGAAAGCATTCGACGCAGTACCCACCGGGGGAAGCAGAAGAAGACGAAGACCTCCACTCCATTGGAAAGACCAGGTGGAGAAGGACCTGGCTTCGCTTGGGATATCTAATTGGCGCCACGTAGCGAAAAGAAGAAACGACTGGTGCGCTGTTGTTAACTCGGCTATAATCGCGTAAGCGGTGTCCACGCCTGTGAAGAAGAAGAACGCTATCCGCAAATTGTTTTTGTATATATAATATGTGCATCTTTTAAGCGGGAGTGGATGCCTAAAAACACCTTCGAACTGTTTTCCCGCATTGATCAACTTTACACTCGGCTGCGGTCAACTTCCAATTTGCGTTGCTTATGCGATTTCGTATTAAAATGTACGCATACAGTTTTGAAGCTTAAATGCAAGCATTCATCAGCGTTGCGTTCGTCTCGGCTTCCAACGTCTAACTATAACTACTTATAAGTATCGTACTCTTTGGGAATATTTAAGATTCGAAAAAATTTAATACTTTTTACGGTTTTTGTCATTTTCGCTATCGGGCTGTTATTTGTTTTGGCTACCCAAGTTTACATACATATACCTTACTGGTTGACTATCCAAAAAGGAGTTCCCAGTTGTTAGAGAAGATGAGAATGATTTAATGCGGGTGAAATTGAGTTTACGATTTTTCTATCGGTCCACGCAAACGATCTGCGGATGTTGGTAGAGCAGAAGAGCGGAGTAAACACGCCGCATACCCATATTTGAAAGAAACTAAAAGTATTGCACTCAAACTACGCACAGCACTATTTGTTCTTTATAAAGTATCAACTAGTTTTAAGAACCAAAATAGTTATTTTTAATTTCAAAGAATTATAAAGCAAATATTTAAATCATATATAATTATAAATTCTGTATCAGATACATATGTGATAGTAACAAAAATATATTATAAATACCTTTTAACTTTTTCCAGAAATATTTCATAGCGCTCAATTGGGGTAGCTCGTTTTATTTGTACTTTTAATTGCTGCTGTTGAAAGTACATGCCTTTAAACGATTTTCTACATATTTTTTCAATGGATTTACCAATATAATTTTGTTTAGTTACATTTTTATCAATATCGCTGCTTGAACTATGTTCTTTGTGTTGTTTATCTAATTCATTAAACAGTGTTCCATTGCTGATTGCTGGCACCATACGATCATTATTGAAAACATAATTGGTTTTGTCGGTGGAATTATCTTTATTCTTAAACATACTTGTTTTATTATACGCATCGTTTTGTCCTCCACTTGCTTCGTGAGACCATTTTATGTTGTGTCGATTACTCATTTCATCGCCGCTTAAATTTGTCATGTCATTTGTCCAGCTAAAATTTTGATTTCGTAACTCCATTAACCAAGATAAGCTGGTAAGGTCACGTTCTTCATCGGATTCATTCATATTACTATTATTGATTAAAGCCATTATATTATTTCTGCTTTTAAATTTATACAATTATTGTCTATAAAAGACCTGAAACAATCCCAGTTTTTTAGATTGTGTTCTTTTGGAACTAAGCTTTCAGTTATGTATGATGAAATTATCCACTGAACTGTGTCGTTTTTTTACATGTTACAATAATGGTTTGTCAAAAAAGTCTTGCGGTATTTTTTAATAAATCAATTCGTCATATTATGCCGGTCTCTTTCGACCAATTCAGCGAATTTATCGCAATTTTCGAGGACAGGCCTTCCGGAGCGTGGCGCATCTTCGACCACCTCTACACCAGAACGAAAACGTTGAAACCATCTTTATGCGGTGGAAATGGAAACTGTATCGAGTCCATAAACTGCACAAATTTTATTGGCAGCTTGAGATGCATTTTTGCCTTTATCGTAGTAGTACTGTAAAATATACCGTATTTTCTCTATATTTTGCTCCATGTTTGCGACGCTATAACTCACGAACGACTTAAAAGAAATAACTATCAATCAAACACGTATTAGCGCGTGAAATGAGCTTTCCAAAAAGGTATAGCATGACCCCATGTGATAGAACTAGAACTACGCGCTTTCAGCGTCAACTAGCGAAAATACCGCAAGACTTTTTTGACAAACAATATATAATACATTGGTAAATTTTTACTCATACGACTCAGATCACGGTATGGACCTATCTTCTAATTTTAGAGATATGGCCATAATAATAACATGAGCTAATATTGTAATTACTCGATATGTAAACAAGTGCATTTAAATTCCGAGTTTTATATCCTCAACATGTTGCAGAGGAAATAATAAATTAATTCATCTAAGGGTTGTTACTTTCCCGCTTCCTTTTCTTAAAATGCCATAGGCATTAAAAGTAACCATAAGATTAAAAATCAGGTTCACATGTGAATGTTTGAATGGATATTTCACGCCAATACTTAGCGTCAAAATTTAGTGATGCTTGATTTTGCCGACGAAACGCAATTTCAAGGTTTTTTGTAATTTTCTTGTCAGTCGAATAGTTACGAGCTCAAGACTTTTTTCTTAAAATTGTGTACATCCCAATTTGAATGATTCGGACGTTTTTATGGTTAGTTATACAATTTTTAGTCATTGTCAACCACATTTCAACGCTGTATCAAGAAATGCTAGAGAGAAATGGTATAAATGGGTATCCCTTTAGTAATTTGTTAGATATGTATATTAAACCGTTTAGAAAACGGACACCATAACCACTCAAACCTTTTTAAACCGAAATGTTCCTCCATATAATAATTCATTGACGTAGCTTAAGGCCAGTTTGGGATCGTTTCAATGGTGTGGGCTTCCACATACGCAGTACCAATCTATCCAGAACGCCAAAGCAATAATGCTATTATTTTGCTTTGTTATCATGGCCTTATCTGCCGAAGGCAACACTATGGAAATGTGTTTTAACATAAATTGTTTAACCTTCTCTAACATTGACAGTTTACAGCATATAATTGTTGCAATCTTTTGGTATTTTACAAACATGCTTATATTTTCCTAGTCAATTTTTCCAATATTGTTACATAGTTAGTGATGAATATGTATTTGCTCTTTTTTTTTGAGTTCATATGCATTAACAAACATACTAATCAAACATAAAACGCTTCTTTATTTTATACCGGGTTCTGTGGTAAGTACACACATTACCATTCCGATATTTGGTTGTGTGTTTTTATCAGCAATTGCTCAGAAGTTTGTAACAACGACAGCACCAATTGGATTACTGCAAACGAGTCGCTTTCAGATTGGTAGTAAAATATATCAATGCCAGGATTGCGCTTATTTAGAAGCTACACCTACAATTATTAAATAATCAGTTAAATGTGTTAAACAGAGACAAAAACTTATTTAATTTTTCTACCTTATTCTACCTTATTCATATTGTAGCTTTAAAGCAAGAAATAAAACGCGCATGCGTTATTTGAAATATATGGTCGTTGCTTCAAGCAAAAACCGAAAAAAGGGCTAAGTTCGGGTGCAACAGAACATTTTATACTCTTGCAACATGCAAGAGTAAAACATGGGTAATACATGTATATATGTATATATATATATAGACAGATATAGATTAGATATAATAAATATATATACATATATACCTACTTATATGGGAGTTGGCTTAGTATCAACCCGATATTATTCAGTAACTATTATCATTAAAATACCTCACATACAATCACCAATCATATGGAGCAAAGGCACCCGGATGTTCGAAAATCTTGGTAATAGTTATAAGGGGGCTAGGTCAACTTTTCGCTAAAATTTGTCCATTTTTGGCACAAAGATACACTGTATTGATTAAAACACGCCTTTCCAATTGCACTGAGATAATTCAAATATTGGCTGATACATCCAGCATGAAGTCACCGGGAAGTTCGAAAATCTTTATATTAGGTATATGGGGGCTTAGGGAAGTATTGACCCGATTTGACCACTTTTTGGCATACAGATATGCAGAGAAGGATGCCAGAATTTCAATTATAGATCTCACACATTCACCGATATTTTCGGTCAAAAGTCAGATATAGATACTGGACTCCACATGTTCGGTACCTAAGATCTTGAACAGTTTTTGATGGATTTGTACAATTTTGGGCCAAAAGCTGCCTTAGGTTAAGGGAGTTATAGTATTAGGTTGTTAAAAAAGTCTTGCGGTATTTTTATTGAATTTTTTTATTGAAATTGAAATGAATTTTTGATGACTCATGCCCAGCTCTTGACCGATGCTATGGCTGCTACTATGCCGGTCTCTTTCGACCAATTCAGCGGATTTATCGCAATTTTCGACGACAGGCTTTCCGGATCGTGGCGCACCTTCGACCTCCTCTACACCAGAACGAAAACGTTGAAACCATCGTTGTGCGGTGGAAATGGAAACTGTATCGGGTCCATAAACTACGCAAATTTTATTGGCGGCTTGAGATGCATTTTTGCCATTATCGTAGTAGTACTGTAAAATATGCCGTATTTTCTCTTTATTTTGCTTCATGTTTGCGACGCTATAACGCACGAACGAGTTAAAAGAAACGACAATCAATCAAACACGTGTTCGCGCGTGTAATGAGCTTTCCAAAACGGTATAGCAACCCGATGCGACGAATAAAACTAGAACTACGCGCTTTCAGCGCAAACTAGCGAAAATACCGCAAGACTTTTTTGACAACCTAATTTTACTGCAATATTTTATTCCGTTATATTAATTACTTCTTAATTTGTGTACTGTAAAGGGAAAGAATCAAATGGAATTTTAAATTGCGTTACATCTGAAGTAGGCGTAATTGTAGTCCGAGTTTGCTTATTTTCACACGGTAATATAGGAATGTTATGAAAATTATACGTATCAAATTTAGTCTAAATCGGTGGGTTGGGTCCCGAGATATGTGATTTTACCATAAAGTCGGCAGTGCCACGCCCATTGTTCAATCAGCTCTTCAGCTCTCATAAAGCTTTCTTATACCACCTCGGAGGTAAAATTTAATGTCTCTGCGGTAATTAGTTATGGATTTATTGCGCTTTTAGCAGTTTTGTTTGGGGTTACCTTCCGATTTTATCCATTTTAATAATGTAGGATAGACTTATAATATTCGAGCTTAAAAAATTCGGTTGTTGAAGCTTTAGTAGTTTATTAGATATGTACATTTTAACATTTTAAACGGCGTGGCCACGCCCACTTTCTCAATATTTTTTACACATTTAGGTGCCTCTAGCTACTGCGATCCCCTGTGCCAAATTACAATTTTATATCTATATCTGTCTCGATTAGTTTTAGGTAATAAGCACAACAGATAGGTGAACAAAACTATAATACTCTGTAGCAACTGGTTGCAAAAGTATAAAAATAATTTCATTATAACGTGGGTAAATTGATATAATATAAGAATGTTATTATCCTTCTATGAATTTGCATTTGCATGTTGAGTATACATATGTACATACGCAAGAGTAGGCAGTGGCGTAGCAGGTGCCAAAAGAGCGTAAACAATTGTATGCGTACATACTCGTCCATACATTTATAGGTAAATAAATCTACACAAATTGTCGTTACCCCAAACACTAACGAAAACCGTAAAATTACTTGGACTTCTTCCAGAAATGAAACAAATCCACTTAGAAGACCTACATACGCATGTATTACTAAGTATCTTTATCATTTAAATATTTATGATATTTTTAAATTTCAAATTCGGAAAGCAAAAAACAGGGGTATATTTTATACAAAAATACTTACAAGTACATTTATTGTTGTTACATATGGTATTTTTATAATGTTTGATTGTAACATTTGAACATTGTACTATCTTAACATTTATTACAGTCTATACAGTTAGTGACTAACTGATATTGCGGTTCATACTAGTTGAAATGTAGTTTGTAACTAGCTGATTTTACTGCATTATCTAAAAAATGAAAAATTGCGGCACACTGCTATGATCGAAAGCATAGGAGGAGGCATCACAAGAAAAAATTTATAATAATCGTAAACAAAAGTAAGTAAGGAAGGACTAAGTTCGGGTGTAACCGAACATTTCATGCTGTTGCACATTTCAGGAATGAAAGCCGCCGAAATTCGTAAATTTACGTTATTCGATGAAATGCTAATAAATTAAGAAATAATAATGCAAGGTGCTTTCCAAAGTAAACAGGACTTAAAAAAAAAAAAAAACAGAACAAATGGGGTTTTGGGCAAAATCAATTTATTTTATTCAAAATAGTCTTCTTCTGCTTCAATACAGCTTTTTGCACAGTCCAAAAGTATGTCGAACGAGTGTTTTAGCTCGTTGGCCGGTATGGCCGCCAGTATCCCGGTGCAAGCCTTTTGAATGGCTACGTCTGCATAACACTTTCATTTCATGGACAAATGAATTTCCCCGAAAAGGAGAAGTCGCATGGTGCCATATGAGGTGAATACGGGGAGTGGTTAATGGTTAAAATGTGATTTTTGGTCAAATAATCGGTCACAAGCGTCTATGGATTCGGAGAAATTTTTGGTCGTGAGTCAATTTGTGCGGAGCAAACCGTGCACACAAATTTCGTAAGCCCAAATGTTCGGTGAAAATGCGATAAATCGATGTTTTGGAGATGTTAATTTCCATTTCCATAAATTTCAATAGTGATTTCGACTGAGTTTTGATGAATTCATTCACAGTTTCGATGGAATTTCCAGTGATCACGGATTTTGATTGGCCAACATGTTGATTGTCATTTATGTCCTCACGACCACTTTGAAAACGTTGAAACCACTCGTGCACTCTGCCACGACATAGGCAATCATCGACATAAACTTGTTTCATCAATTGAAACGCTTCGGTAAAAGTTTTACCAATTTTAAAACAAAATTTAATGTTTGCATTTTGTTCAAAGCTCATTTTCGCACCGATAACACAAACATACTGACACTTAAAACGCCATAACTTCACTTCCAACCTATGAAATGTCATGAATATCTCACCGGACAATCGATAAAGAAGCAGATTATAACGCACCAGTCGGCATTTAGAATGGCTAGGTGACGCTAAATTCAAAAAGTCCTGTTAACTTTCTAACCCACCTTTTATAAATTATATGTGTAGAAACAAAACGCATTGACATAGACTTAGTTTTATTGCTATATTTTAGTTTTGGTCATTTTATCGGATATATTGTGGAAAGGGTCGTGCTGATTGCAATAATTTTGATATTACTCAGGTATACTCGAGAATACATTTAAAGCAATTTCATATATAAATAATATTTATTGATTGACATATTTGGCATAAAACATGTTAGAATAACGAACATCATGATGAATAGTGTATGATAGTTGGGTAGTCTTGATTCGATTTTATCTATTTTTGCCAATACTACATTTGTACAGTTAATATTCATGCCACAGAGCCCTTGAGATTCATTAACGTACCTCACATACAACCACCAATCATATGGAGTAAAATCAGCCGGGTGTTCCAAAATCCTAATAATTGTTATACCGGAGCAAGGTCAAGTTTTCGCCCAATTCTATTCATTTTAGGGACAAAGATACACTGCTTTGAGTAAAACACGCGCCATAAATAATATAATTCATATATTGCCCAATAAATAGGGAGGCTAATGGAAGTATTGATCCGATTCAACCCAGTTGACACACTACCATAATATTATCAGTAAAAAATATGAATTTAATTATATATGTCATACATTGACCGATACTTTTGGTCAAAAGTCAACTGTAGGTACTGGGGTCCTGATGTTTGGTACCTAGAGGCTTAAACAATTTTGGTTCGATTTGGACAATTTTTGATCATAATTTAGCAAACTTTAAAAGTTTTACTTGTTCAAAATTTTGCCGTTATATTACTCCTTGATTTGTATATCCAAAAGTGAAAGAATCAAAAATAATTTAAAATTGTGATATATGAGAAGTAGGCGTCGTTTTAGTCCGATTTCACCCATTTTCGTACTGTCATAGAGGAATATCGTATATTTCATTTGGTTAAAATCGGATGAGCGGATAACGAGATATATGATTTCACCTAATAGTGGGTGATGCCACGCCCATCGTTGAATTCTTCCACCGCCTCGTATACAGCTTTTTATAACATATCAGGCGTAAAATCTAATGTCTCTGGCGTATTTAGTTATTGATTTATCGCGATTTTAGTAGTGTTTAACATTACCAATATATAGGGAGTGGGCGGGTCGATTTCATCTATTTTCACACTGCCAATAACAAATCTTATAAGAAACGTTCTGAGCGAATTTGGCTATTGTAGCCTTGGTGGTCTAGGTGATATATTCCTTAAACCTATAAGAGGGCGGTTCACTATCACTTTTTAAAATTTTTTCTTATTGTAACTTTTAAAACTACAGTTCTATTCTTATTTTTGTGCTTCGTTATGGCACTTTATAGGTTTTCATTAATGGCGTTTTATGGGCGTGGCAATAGTCAAATTACGTCCATCTTCGATCTCCTTACTATTTTGTCAAGGAACATGTGTAAAAAGTTTCATCAAGATATAAATTTTACTGAAGTTATAGCTTGCACGGACGGACAGTCAGACAGTCACTCAAATTTCAACTCCTCTCTTCATTCTCATCAGCAGCAACATGTTGCAAGAGTATACAAATAAGAAACAAAACTATAGTAATCTCTTTTACCGTTATTTAGAATATTTATTGGAATGACATTAAAAGCACTTTTGTACAATTATACAAACATGTATACACATACATATGTAATTTTTGTACGGCGTTTACATACATATAATTTGCAGACATGTGCTGCATCAACGCAGGTGCAGTAAATACACCACACTCATGTCCTGAAAAGAATAAATGTACTGCTTTCCCAAAGAGCTCTTATTAAACCATTTTTTCGATTAAAAAACGAAACAGGTGTAAAATTTTTGCTTCGCAATACCACTCCATTCTTAACTAAAAGACATTAGGGTTAATAGCATTTTATTTTTAAATAAAAGAAATCGTCAGTTTCGAGGAGAATGCGTTAATTATTTTAGTTTTCTCGTTCTGTGGTAAAAATAATTATTCTCTCTGTAAAATAAATTTTTTACATTGCAAAACATTGTTTGAAAACTAATTTCTATGGAATATTAAATATGTTTTTATCAATGACAT
The DNA here is from genome assembly GCA_027475135.1 of Bactrocera correcta. NCBI lineage: Eukaryota > Metazoa > Arthropoda > Insecta > Diptera > Tephritidae > Bactrocera > Bactrocera correcta. The sequence goes on along the minus strand of CM050325.1, from coordinate 148,981,210 downwards.
AATTTTATTATGAACAGTACATAATCAGGTCGTGGTAGACCGTTGTTAATCACTTCATTTCATTGCAGCTACATAAGTACTACATGTACATATTCACATGTACACATGTATATTGGCGTTTATTGAAATGAGTTTAAACCTTAATATATTTATAAATACCATCAATGTTTTTATTTGATTATTTAGAATTATATGCAAAAAACTTTATAAAGTATAATTGAGTTCTTAAAGGATTCTTTCATATTGACATAATCCTACAAATTTTCCATAAAATAATAATATATATATATATTATATATGAAATTATATAACGTATTTGGGAAGTCAAAGCGAAAAATCTGAATGATACTAGGTAGTACTAGCTATAAGAGTTTTTGTAACCTGATTGGTTTTGATATTTCGTCCTTATATAGGACCTATGCTTATTTATGGATATAGTGTGAATGTACCAGAACTGATTTGCAACTAGGAATTTGGAAAGAAAATCCAAACGGAAGTAAATGTTCTAATTAAATAAATGCATTGTTTCAATTTAATTTCGTTAGCCAATTATTGTGCAACGTAAAATATCTTTGTAATAATTCACTCAAAAGTAAAATTGAAAATTAAACACTTCGTGAAATAATTATTGGATTTTTTTTACTTGGATTTTGGCGAAATTGCGTCACACACCAAATTATAAAACAGATTCACTTAAAAATTTCCAAAAAATAAGTTGAAGCACGACGCAGACCTTAGAAAATAAAAGCGTGTACTGTCTATGACCAGCCGTGGTATACTATCTTTCGGCCAAAGGCTAGTAACGGCTAGTAAAGAACCAGTAAAGGGTGGTCAGTAAAGTTCCCTTCTCTATCCATTAACTCACATTAAGTATTCAAAAAGCGGGTTGAAAGGAAACCAATCATTCTATGTATGTATGAATATACATTCATATGTTCATGCAAACATATGCGTGTACATTATATAAAGTAGCTTTCCCCTTTTAATAGGTGTCCTTTAACTGACACTAATCGTTTTTTATTCGTTGTTTTGAACTTGTCGCAACTATATAAAACAAGTAACTAATAAAAAAAATAATGAACATGCAAGTGAAATTTGATGACCGTTGAGGGAATATTTAAAAATATATTTATTTGATCAGTCCAATTCAGACTGATCCAAAACGGTTATCTACAAACAATAATACGCTCTATGAAGGTTTTAGTTTGTTTGGTAATACAAGCATTAGCACAAACGTAGTTACTTTAGACTTAAGGAGTTCGATGGCTTTCAAGTCTTCAAAAGAGAGATTTTTACTAATTGTTTTCTAATATATACAATCATATATTTAATTTAAACAATTTAGCAGAGATACATATTTAAACAGTATATGGAAACTTTTCACTTAAAAATTCCGAAAACTTATCCATCGCTACCTCATCTTCCTTGACGTCTAAAAAAGTGTTTTTGTCACGGACAGCATAACTCATTATTGATTCACATAAAATCAAAATTACATGGAGAAAAAAAGGGGGAAAAATTAAATTTGAATTTTAACCGAAACTTTTTTGACAAAATTTTCGTAATGTATTTTCGAAAAAAATAGTTAAAATTTGAACAAAATCGCTTCATAACTTTTCGAGGAATCGTGTCCACTGAATTAAAACATCGAGTTGTATATAAAACGTGTTTAAACGTGAATACTGCTCAGACGTAGCTTAATATATACCTTTTAGAATTTATGGATTTGAAATGTTAGAAGAATATTTTGGACATATTATAAAAGATACAAAGTTTAAAAAATTTATTGTTTTGAAAATTTCAAATGTTTTAATAAGTTTCAGAAACTATTTTAAATTTATTTTTAGAGTGCTGTACTCAAAATGCACGTTCCATGAGAGTTGTCACATGTGTTTGATAATATAATATTTGAATAAATAGATTCGAAACAAAATTCTATTGTTTCCAATTATTTAATAAATTTTAAAAATACAAGGCATGTGTAAATAAATGTAATTATATTTTTATATTTTATTATACTTGTACTCTGAACAGGGTGTAATTTAGCCACGATGTTTGTAACACCCAAAAGGAAACGTCGGATTTACAATATTAATGTATAATAGACATGCACATGTATAAATGACTAGATCCGTCTGTCTGCATGCTCGTACATACACGGGAACTAGTCCATCAGTTTTCGAGCTAACGCAATAAATTTTTGCAAATGTTCTTTTTTATACTAGAAGCTACTCATTTGTCGGAACCGCCTATATCGGACCACTATACCATATAGCTGATATACAAACTGAACGATCAAAATCGTGTTCTTGTATGGAAACTTATTTATTTGTGAAGAGTATTCTATCTTCGGTACAACCTAAGTTAACCTGTTTCCTTGTTTTTATAAAATATTCTCATTATTCAATATTTATATTTTACTAGCTGACCCCGCAGCCGTTTTCCTGCGTGAAATTATGTGTTTTGAAATGAAAAGAAAGTTGAATTTATATTGCGTTGAAATTTATTTGCGATTTTTCTAATTTTTTTTTAATGTAGCGCAGCTTGATGAACAAAATTTTTTGGTTTTCTTTCTTGTGCGTAAATGTACAGAAAAGATGGGTTTCCAACTCGCGTACACGTCATGTATATCTGGAATTGTGAAAAATATAGCCTTTCTACATTTATGCCACACTTTTCTGGCGAATATCTTTGTGTCCTGGTGATTGTCATCTCAAGTGCAATTCTCCCTAGAAACTGAAAACGTTTGAATTGAAATGGTATTCGATAACTGAATCTCAATCAGTCGGGTTCCGTTACACAATTTCGGCGCATGAAGATTGGGAAACATAATAACGACGGATTCTACTTGAAGACGCAAATGATGCGGTGGCATACCAAACCTGTGAAAGAATTTAGGAATACCACTGGATAATTCACGGCGTCGTCTTCATTCCAGTTTAAGTCATCAATATCGGTATTTTTGGCAGCTAACATTTCGCGTGCACTTAATGAATTACAGTTACGATAATTTGGCCAATGTCCGAACATTCGTGATGAGTTCATCTTTCGTGAATTGTTAAGAGGAAGTATCAACCGACCCATTTCTAATTATTAGCGAATACGATGTAAAATGTCTTCGACCATGTCATTTTTGCTCGTATCCCATAATAGACGCGGATTTGAAGGCATTTGCATTCCAGTGATTATCATTTTCCCGCAATTGTAATTGCTGGCTTGCTTCTCAAAAAGTTGCACACACCGTATCATTCACAGTACGCAATGACTCAAATGAAGTTGAACCGCGTACATTTATCAATAGCAACCGAAGTTAGAAAAAATCGTCGTTTTTCGGGTGGATTGTGTAAATTCATCTTAATGCATTAGTTGATACCACACCTGGATGCCCATCTGCTGCTTGCCTTTGATTTCTGCGTAATTATATCTTCGACGATGTATAATATCAAGGTATTTCCGAGTGTCCTCGCAAACGGATCACTGACGAAAGTTGAAACTCATAAATGTTAATTTTGTTACTGGCGATGTTTCCACTGCTGCTATACTGTATTCTCTGGATTGAAATACACCTTTTGTCCATTCTCCAAATTAACTGCGAGACGCACAACAGTCGGAAAACGTTCATGAATTGCAAAAGTAAATATCCTACAAAGCGCTTTATTGCAGTTCGCGTATCGACCGTATCGTTCAAGACCAATAACCGTCATGTTGCTTCCTTTGGTGCCGTGTTTACAAACGTATTTCATCGATTGCACCAAACTGCAATACTCAACATTGATATGAGTTTAGAATGTAAATTAGACAATAATGGTGAATATAGTACGGTCCATGTGTTGTCAACTTCGATATTCACTCTTCTAAATTCGATGCTGAATGTTCTGCCATTGCCGTCTGGTGAGCATGGTTTTCGATAGAGTGGATATCCATCATTTCTAGTGAATACTGTTTCGTGCATTTATTGTGAGACATACAAACCGAAGTGGGATTGTGGTGTCCGCAAGGTCCATGAACCTATTTGGTTTTCATCACTTCGTATAATACTGGATCTTTCTTTGCATCAGGAATTTCCGCATGATTGAATGATTTCATCAATTTGATCTGGTGTAACCACCATCCACCATCCACAATCCAAAGAAGAATGTGTGCGTGCGCAAACCTTTCTTCTCCCACTCAACAAAGTAGTTACATCTAGCATCTAACAGCACCATATATACATATGTACGTTGCTTCAAGATAAAGTCCATCGAAGCTGTTGCTTGAAAAGTCTTGCTGTGACATCGTGACGATCACTTGCTGATTGACCGCGTTCCATAATACCGCACGTATGTCATCGCAAATTTCAATTTGTAATTTATCACTTTATGTGCAACACACATAACATTTTCACTGAATAATTTTCAAAAATTTTTGAATCAAACGACAAATTTGAACGATTCAAATAATTGAAAAACAAAACAAAAAAAATTGAAAAAAAAATTGTATGAAAAAAGGTTCCTTTTTGGAACTGTCCAATTTTCCGACTTTTTCTCACGAAAAGCATACAGGTTTTTTTTATTTCTAAACCTTCCCTGATTCACGCAGAACATTCTCTTGAAAATTTCATCAATATTGGTTCAGCCGTTCTCTTAGCGTTACTAACGAACAAACATTCATTCGTTTGTATGAGAAAAAGAAAAGGGGCTGTTTTTAAGGGTTTTTCGGCAATTATTCGATTTTTTTTTCTCCGCAGAAACCATCTCTGAACCTCAACGAACATTTAAAAAACAAAAATTATCAAATTTGGTTCAGTCGTATGAAAGTTATGAGCGTACATACATTTTGGCGATTCATTTTTATTTATAAAGATATTTAATACTTGAGAGAAATGATTATTCTTGCTATACTAACTATACTAACCAAACGACATGGTACTTCGACCGATGCAGTTTTTACTAGATGCATTGAAATATTAGAATTGTTTGAAATTATTGCATTTATTAATTGTGAGACTGAAGGCTAAGATTAAGTGAGTGATAGGATAACTGTGATTGAAAAAAATAATTCAATTCACAGAGGGATGGAAATTTGTATTATTATTATTATATTATCATTTCCCTTATTTTCACGTTTTTAATACACAAAATCGTAGTGATTGAATTAAATTCTAAAAATTTTAATTTTCGCCATATAACCACACTCAGTTAGTTTTTAAGTAAATTCCACACTCTCCTAACGATTAGTTTAGTACATTAGTTCCACAGAAGACATACACTTATGCATAAATAATATTTACAGAAATAAGTTTTTACTTTGTCTGGTGAAATCGTCATTCCATTTTATCAGTTTGTCCTACTCTACTAATATTTGTATCGAAAAACACTTCTACTTATTACCTGTTTTTAGTTGTGCCGCGTATACGTTAGCTAATCTAATCTAAAAGCTCAAAAGGACAACGAAACTTATGGTATTATTTCTACAAGCTGGGAACGTAAACCTCGCTTACATATGTACATATGTTAATATTTAAAAACCCACATAATGTGAACAACCTCGTCTTCGGATAGAGTTAATGAATGCTTTGATCAAGGTTTCTAATGCACCTTTTTTTTGAGCAGTTAGTTAGTGTTATTTTGGTCTTTCCTCATTAGAAGGAGGTAGGTAGATTTAAACGAGCGTTTTCTGTGGTTATAAATTTAATCGACGCAATGACCTGCAGTTTCTTAAAGTACTAAAAATAGCAAAATTTAATTTCTAATTAAGATATACTGTCACTGGTCATCATTTAGGTAGAACTTCTTTTGGAGCAGGCTTTTGCCTCAAATGTTTTCTAAAATATCATACATATTGACCAATAAGGTACAAAGACATCGGAAGATTGAAATTCTTACATTCGGTGTATGGGCAGGGCTTAACCACATTTTATCCATTCAGAACTACGACATATTAATAAACTTACTATCTGAGTCTGAGATGCAGAAAGACTTATAGCATCAGGTTGATACCATCGCTACACATATAATATAAAAAAATATTCATTAAAATCGAATGTATCATAGCAGATGTAATATTCTACTGTTTACTTACCTCACAGTTTGGAGTAAATTCGTATAGATTGCAAAATACAAGTAAGTGCCACAACCAAATATGTAGCTTTTTTCTATGTAGTACTCAAAATTTAATAGCACTTAAAAGAGTCCCGTTCAAGTTAATTAATTTTGAAAAATAAAGACAGAAACTTCAAACTTATTGGGGAAAGTTTATAATCATTCGAAAGAACATTCTTCAGTATATACTTTGTGATGATAACTGGCGAATGACACGCGAGTTATATTATTTAGCTAATAGCTTTCAAAAATGAGTTTACTCAATGAAATTAGTTTAGCAACTCTTTATTCAATTCACTTAAGCTACATATTAAATTCTATGCATTACTAAAAGCACAATAACAATAAAATTTTTTATAAATTTACTTTCGCTTCATATGTTTGATGTAATACTTGTACGGGATATATGTATTTGTAAAAAAAATCTTTTTAACAATTTTCATACGATCTATTTTTTATTTCAATTTTAGAATTACAAAAATTTATTATACAATTTTTTTAAGTATAAACTTTCTTCTATCGCAGTTTTGGATCATTTCATTGTTATTGGCATTTTTAACTAGCAGGGTATCATCAGACAACTCTTGCATATAAGTTTAATTCTTCTTCTTCTTAATTGGCGTAGACACTGCTTACGCGATTATAGCCGAGTTAACAACAGCGCGCCAGTCGTTTCTTCTTTTCGCTACGTTGCGCCAATTGGATATTTCAAGCGTAGCCAGGTCCTTCTCCTCTTGGTCCTTCCAACGGAGTTGAGGTCTTCCTCCGCTTCCCCCGGCGGGTACTGTGACGAACACCTTCAGAGCTGGAGTGTTTTCGTCCATTCGGACAATATGACCGTAGCCGCTGTCTTTTAATTATTTTAATAAGTTTTATTATTATATTTAAATATACAATTATCACTAAAAAATACAATTTTCACTTAATTTTAATTTTCTTAGCAATGTATTAGCTTTGTATTGATAATTTTTAGATTTTAATGTTAATATTTCCTCATCTATTTGATCAATTTCTAAATTATTTCTGTTTGGCATTGGTGTGATTAACTTTAAATCGGTAGAAAAATATGTTCTTTGTACCGATATTGCAAGAATGATTGACTAATTTTTGTAAGTCAAAAATCCTACTTTTTCAAGTTTTAGCCTATAAAAATCTATCTTAAAATAGTCGATTTCGTCTTTTGTGAATATTGCCAGGCGTATAATTATATATTTTGCTGCTGCTATATTGTTTTGTATTTCTTAAATTTTTTCCTCTAAGTACCTTTATTTGTTCAACTGCTCATTTAAGAAAACTATTCTATTTTACTTATTAATTGATAGATACGATTATTAAAATGGTTGTTTATCGAAGTTTTGTTTATTTTTCTTTCGTTTATACATTGCAAATAGTTCAAATAAAAGAAAGGACTAACAAGCAACTTGAATATGATTTAAACACATAATTACAAAATTACAAAACTGCTATGAGGTATTGGCTAATTTGAAAGATCGCTGGGTTTGAGGCGTTTGAGTGTGGTCCATCTCTAGGAGTTAACATAGCTACTTCTTCGTTACAATGCTGTAGCAATCTTGCACTATGTGCTGTTGCAATTTTTAAATTAGTTTATCAAATATCTCCCTTCCGCCTTTTGTCTTTGAAAGGTCGTATCTGGCCATACTATATATCTTTGAAAGGTCTTGACATAACCTTCAAAAGGACGATATGTATGATTAGTTTGGCTATTACGTTCAACAGTTTTAGACGTGTAACGCCGAAATTCACGCTATTTTAAAGTTTTCCTTCGTTAAAGGCAAATCCGCTAGAGAACTTTCCTTGACATTAATGGTGTTTTGGGGGATGGTACTCTACACTTCGAACTACGGAGGAATGGTTTCGACGATTCAGAGCGTGTGAAAACGACACCATGAATAAGCCAGCCGGTGGAAGACCTATGACGACGAAAACCGATCAAATCATGGAAAAGATCGAGTTAGACCGGCATTTGACCTCTCGTGACACCGCCCAGAAGATGGGAGTTTGTCACCATTAAACCATCTGCAGAAGGAAAAAGCTTGATGTTTGGATGCCGCATGATTTGACGCAAAAAACCTTCTGGACCGAATCAACGCCTGCGATATGCTGCTGAAACGGAACGAACTCGACCCATTTTTGAAGCAGATGGTGACTGGCGACGAAAAATGGATCACATACGACAATATCGAGTGAAAACGGTCGTGGTCGAAGGCCGGTGAATCCTCTCAAACAAAAGCGTCCGGAATTGGCCAATAGGAAGGAGACTACGGGAGCTCGTATGGGAGGTTTTATCGCATCCAAGTGATTACCACCTGTTCTTGTCCATGAACTTTCCACCGTAGCTTAGAGTCAAGCATCATTCCTTAGTATTTAGCGTAATTAAAGTACGGTATTCGTGTACCGTTATTGAAAATCTTTAAATAAAAAAATTTATCTGCCATTTCTTTGCCCATTGTAAGACTTTATTTACAGCTTTTTGAGGATTAGTACTGGACTCGTGTTCACTACTACCAACAGGAAGCAACGCAACGCAACAAATGTGGCTGTTGCATAATTGCAGTATACTGGCAGGTTGTGCGTAAATAGAATATAAAGAAGAGGACCCAACACACTACCTTGTGGAACTTCTGCTTTTACTTCCCTAAGAATAGCATATTTGTATCCTTTTTTGATGCGAAAGTAGCGATCTGATAATTACGATTTTATGATGTCCTAATGCTGTTTCGATAAAATCAGTTTCAGTTTCGAAAGCAGTCCTTTGTGACAGAATTTATCGAACGCTTTTGCAACATCCAAAAACACGGCAGAACAGATTTTTTTCTTGTGCTTTTTTTAACAATGTGCGTAATCCTGTAGATTTGATCAATCGTAGAATGGTTGACTCGAAAGCCAAACTGATGCGCTGGAGTTATGGTTATTCGATCAATGATTTTATTGATACTTTTATGAGAATTTTTTCAAAAACTTTGATATTATCGGTGGAAGAGATATGAGCCTGTAAGAAAATACATCATATCCTGGTTTTCCTGGCTTTGGAAACATGATAATTTCAGCAATTTTCAAATAAGTTGACATGTATTTAAGATGAAAAACCGCGTTAATAATGTTGGTAATTTTTACTATACTTAATTGAGGAAGCTGTTTCAGGACCTCGGCATTAATCAGTTCGTAACCGGAGACTTTTGTTTTTCAGATTTTTGATTTCCTCACTTAGCCTCTGCTTGTGCAACTTGAGATTTCTTAGCTTTCTTGACTGAGAACAGCAGGATAATATACGTGTGTTTCATAAGTGGAGAATATTTTAGCTAAATAATCCGAAAATACTTCTGATTTTTTTGAATCGTCGCTGGCCCAGCTATCAGCACTTATTTTAATGGGACATACTTGAGTTTCTGGTTTTTGTAGTCTTTTACAGCTTTTCCAAAGAGAGTAGTCGAAATTTCTTCCATTGCTTAGGGACCGAAGATATTTTGCGCGACTTTCATTTTTAAACCTCTTAATTTTCCGCTTAAGATCTTCAGAAACTTTATTTAAAACAGATTTATCAGCTAGGCAACGAGTTTGATGCCACTTACGTCATAATAAGAGTTTATAGCAATTTTCTTTAATTCCGGTGTACTTTCCCAAGCTGCGTGTTGCATACTTGTTGTAAAGTGTAAAATTTCAGATTCCAACTGATCTATATTTAATATAGAGTCATATTTATTTTCGTAACATTCCATGAGCATTCTAAAGTATTTCCAATTTGTACATTTATTATATAAGGCCGCTGTTTTGCCTTTAAAGATGACGGTTTCACTATAGCTTAAATAGATTGGAGAATGAACCGAATTAAGGTCATAACCCTGATTGATCGACAAATAATTCCGTCATATTTTGTCAAAAATGAAAAAATCTATCAGGTCTGGAATGTTTTGATTATCTGATGGCCAATATGATGATAAGTTCGTCGAGAATGCGTAACTTCCAGTTGACTGTAATTCTTTATAGCGTTCTCTCCCTTTTGTAGTCGTAAGCCTTGAACCGCATTGCGTGTTCTTGGCGTTGAAACCACCACCCATTATGAACTTTTACCTGTGTCTGTTTATTAAGTGTTAGCAATCTTCAAATTGGATTTGAGACCTTGGAAGACTGTACACAGAGGTAAGTAAGAGTGGACTTTTAACTCCGCAAATAGTCACTCTTGTAGCTTGAAACTTATCAGTTGAAAGTTTTTCTTCCTCAAAATTTTTAATCGTATTTTTAATTAATATTGCGGGCGCAATTGCTAGAATGAATTGTTTGGTAAGTTTCATAGATTTTAATTTTAAAATAAGTTTGTAACGTAAAATGTGTCTTCGATACCATACATATAGTACGTCAACATTTTCCGAGTTCAGTACAATTTCGATTTCATTCTTATGTTTGATTAAAAAATTTGAATTCCATAGAAGAATTTTTATAGATTTAAACATCCATAAAAATATTTTTCATAATTGTCAAGTTTGCATAAGCGATTTTGTAAGGAAGTGTTGAATTTGTCTTGTTTGTTGAGTTTCTGTAAGATCAGTGTTAAAATGCTCTTATTGGATATACTATCATTATTATTTGCTTTTAAAATATGAGCAAAAATATATTTCTTTCATATACCTTCAACTTTTTGGGCTAGACCATCACCTGTTTTGTGGCCAAATGTGTTAGCTCGTATTTTCTGTAATTCTTTGGCAACAAGGCATCCTCGTTTGTTGGCTGAATGTGCTTTGCCACAGTTGCAGTATTTAAGCTGCTGTTTCTCTGGTTTCAAACATTCAGATGTCATATGCTTATCGGCGCACTTAACGCATCTTGGTTATTTGCCAAAATAGTTTTATGTGTGGCCAAATGACTGGCAATGTTTGCACTGTTGTATCATCAGTTTTACCGGTTCAACAATTGAGTTTAGTATAGTTTTGGTTGCGTAAATCTTTTTTATGTTCTCCATGGGATCGAATGTTACCAAAAACATGTCGATGGGAGTTTTAGTTTTCCATTAAAGACGATTGACAGCACTCAGTGCATTTAATTCTTGCTCTTTTAAGTCATTAATAATCGATTTCGGATCATAAGAAGTGTGCAAATTTTTTACAATAGCTCTAATTGGCCGCGTTTGCTTATACATCATGATTACATATACATACATACGTGTGAAGTAGACGTGTTTTTACTGTGTTCCCGAAATTTCTTGGTAAATTTCTGGTTTTTTTATATTGTACGAAGTGGGTTATTGTGTGGGACGTTCCAGGAGGATTAACCACCTAAGTGGACACCAAACCTACGGGATTAGATAAGTACACTTTGATTTATACGTAAATATATTCAATAGCACATACCTTTTGTGTTTTCTAATTTTGCAAAATTGTTTGGTTTTTTCCCCTTATAACAAACGAGCAGTTAATTTGTGTTCTCCTTTTTCTGCCGTTTTTATTTTGGTCCATCAGCTGTTCCCCTCCTTGTGTTTTCGTTTCCCTTTTGGTTTGTGCATTGCCAACCATCGAAAGCACAAGTATCAGCTGTTTTCTTTCAGTTCTGGCATTGCCAACCGTTTTGTTTTTAAGTTAAGCATAAAAGCTAGCGACTGAACATACACAGCTACGGGTGTTCCCAGATTATTTTTTTTGGAGGTATGGCCTCTGAAAATAGTATTGGGCGAACACCGGATAATCCTTTCCGAAGGATTTCAAAAATAATGAGAACGCCGCTTTATGGGAAAAATGAGGAGTGCGCCGCTGCTGGACCAAATAAGGAATGTGATGCTGCCGATCATGTAAGCAAAAGCGATAAGCCCGAGGAATCGCAAAACAGAGAAACGGCTAGCATTTTTAGCAAACTAAGGAAAAAAATTAAAGAATTAGAAAACATGATGGCCGGTCAAAGGCATATTAACCAGGCGATGCGTGAACTTTTGAACAACATTGTGACATTACACGCCAAAGCTGAAAGAGTGGATATCCCAGCGAGAAGAGTGTTAATAGGAAAATCATCTCAAGCCCCTATTGGTAGAGATGATAATACCCAAAAAAGAATGAGGGAGGCATCAGGCATTTTACCACCCACAAAAAAGCCAAAAAATATAACTGAAAATGCGCATCTATCGTATAGTGGAGCAGCAAAAACAACCCAAAATAACACCACGACTCTTCAAATCGGAAATGAAGGATGGGTAGACGTGGTTAAAAAGAGTGAACAGGTGGAAAAGAAAATTAAAACAAAATCGGATGTCATCCTTATTACGAAGAAGGAAGGGGCGTCGTATGCAGATATTCTGCGAAAAATAAAAAGTGACAGCGAGCTCGAGAAGCTGGGTTCGAACGCAACCTATGTTCGAAAAACCCTCAAAGGAGACTTGCTTTTAGAATTGAAAAATGGAGTAGACACAAAACCAGAATCTATCCAAAGCGCCCTGGAGGGAGTGGTTGGAGAAATGGCTATGATACAGCCCAAAATTCACAACGTTACGATTGACGAAATAAAAACTCCCGAAGAAATCTGCGCAGTATTGAAAAAGGAGTGTGGAATCCAAAATCTGGAGATAACAAGTGTCAAAAGTCTGCGAAAAACGCGTAGTGGCACACAAATAGCACTTGTATGCATGCGCGCTCAAGATGCAAAGGCTGCACTCAAACTGGGAAAAATAAAGATCGGGTGGTCAATCTGTCGCCTTCGAGAATACTCGCCTATTCCCAGGTGTTATAAGTGTTTCCATCTGGGTTACATGGCTCGTAAATGCTGTAGTTTGACAGACAGACCTTCCCTATGCACACGTTGTGGCACCGCAGGACATTTAGCAAAGTCGGATACAAACGCTCTGCAAGGGGGAGCACTCTGTATTGAGCACGACATGCCCAAAGTACCTCGAGTCTCTGAAGTCTCTAAGTAAATGAAGATACTGCAGTTGAATCTAAATCATTGCGCAGCAGCACAAGATTTGCTAGATCAGATAACCATAGAAGAGAACATTGATGTCGCCATACTAAGTGAACAATACTCCCAGCGTCCGGAAAGCACATGGATTGCAGACAAATCTGGCAAGGCAGCAATATGGTCCTGTAAAGGGCAACCTTTTAAGACCTGCCCCAGAGAAGCCCATAATTTTTTCACATGGGCGAATATTCAGGGGATTTATTTTGTAAGCTGCTATGCTCGTCCCAGCGCATCAATCACGGAATTCGAAGACTTCCTGTCTTTAGAAACCAGAGGCAAAACACCTATTATAATAGCGGGTCATTTTAATGCTTGGTCAACTGTATGGGGCAGCAGATGTACAAACCACCGCGGGCGGCTAATTCACGAATATCTGAGTCAAACTCACTTAACAATAATGAACACCGGAACTCGAAACACCTACCAAAAAGGCAATAAAGGATCCATAATTGACATCATGTTTGCAAACGATTCGCTGAGCAGGCACATTAAGTGGGCAGTGTCCGACATATACACAAACAGTGATCACATGGCAATTATAGCACAAATTTCGTACTCCCGAGAGCAGGAGCTTCTTGGCAGAAACCCTCCCGAAGGCGAAGTTGGAAACAACAAGATTTCGACCCAGACTTGTTCGACCTGGTCTGGGGTGCATCAAAGGCATCTGGTGACAGCGCCGCCCACTTGGTATCAGCAGTTTGAAAAGAACTGGTGGCAGCATGGGATGCAACAATGCGTAGAACGTCACATAACCACAAGCGGCGGCCTGTATATTGGTGGAATGATGAAATTTCCATGCTGAGAAAGCTTTGTCACTCAGCTAGACGGCGTCTACAGCGTAACTGGGGCGAAACGAACGAAAATCGCCTTAGGAAGGAATTTAAAAGCTCCAAGAGGCTCCTGAAGTCGGCAATTACACGAAGCAAAAAATCATGTTTTGAGAAGCTGTGTGAGGAAGCAAACCTTGACCCTTGGGGTACTGCATACAAAATATGCATGTCCAGATTTAAAAACAAGCAGCAGCAACCAAAAGTTGCCTCTTTTATGAGAAAGGTCGTCGAAACACTATTCCCGAAACACGACCGGATTTCATATGCCAAGCGACGAAACGAAGCTGTAGAGTCACCCCCGTTAGTCACGGAAGACGAACAAAACCAAAGAAACCACCTGAGGAACCTTCATCGTACTGACCTCTGTGTATGCTCGACACAATGGGTAAAGTGTACGAAAGTATAATACGAAATTGCCTGGAGTTAGCAATCCAGAAAGCCGGCGGATTATCAGAGTGACAATACGGCTTTATAAAGAAGAGATCCACTATTGACGCACTACGAGAAGTCGTCGATACTGGGAGATGTGCAGTAAATGGCAAAAGATGGAAAGGTGGAACAAAAAAGTACTGTGCGCTGATTACCCTGGATGGCAAGAATGCATTCAACTCAGCAAAATGGGCACACATAATCAAAGCCCTGGATGAAATACGGGCCCCTGAATAAACATAATAACGAGTTATTTTAAAAACAGGAGGCTGATTTTTGAGACGGACGAAGGCTCAGTGTTAGGCCCACTATTATGGAATCTTATGTACGATGAGGTGCTAAAAAGACAGCAACCAACAGGTATTAAACTAGTAGCTTATGCGGATGATCTCATGGTGGTAGCAGTAGCCAAACAATTAGCTGACCTGAGAAATAAATGAGTGCATAAATGGTCTACGCCAATGGTTCTCTTCTGTGAGTCTGAAACTGGCGGAGGAAAAAACAGAAGTTTTGCTCATAAGTACTAGGAAGATAGAAGAACGAATAGAGCTCACTATAGGGGAGTGCGAGATTTCCTCGCAGCCGCAACTGAAGTATCTGGGAGTAATATTGGACTCCAAATTAAAATTTAAAGGACACCTGGAGTATTCTACGGCGAAGGCAAATAAAATCTATAATGCCCTATCGAGAATGATGACCAATAAAGGCTGTGTGCGTTCCAGCCGGCGATTCTTAATAGCGAAAGCAATGAGTTCCGTAATACTGTATGCGGCACCAGTTTGGATACAGGCAATGGATATAAAAGCGTATGCTAACAAATAATTGCAGTGCATAGGCTTTCTGCAATTCGAGTAATAAGTGCTTTCCGGACTATATCAACCGACGCTGCTGAAGTTTTAGCCAGCATGCCGCCCCTTGACATCCAGGGAGTTGAACTCGAGCGTTTATACCATCTATCAGCGCCTAAAACAGTATAGGCAAAGACAGAGGAGAGGAACAATAGCATCAAAATGTGGCAGGAATTCCTCATCCAAAGGGCGTTGGACCCACCGACTTATACCGGACATCCATTCGTGGATAGACAGACGACATGGGGACCTAGACTTTCATTTGACCCAAATACTTAGTGCTTCAGAAGCTACCTTTTCAGATTCCACAATGACATTAGTCCGAACTGTCCGACGTGTACAGAGCATATAGAAGACTCTGAACATGTACTATTTTATTGCCCTAGATTTTCAAATACAAGGGAAAAACTAAAAACCACACTCGGTGGTAGTTTTACAGTCGATAATTTAACGACACTCATGTGTCAGCCGACCGATGAATGGAAAGCTGTCAGCGAAGCGTCAGCATCCATAATGACAAAACTGAGACTTTTTGAACAATTTAGGCCTCCGTCAGTCCGCACGATAGAGGAGACTTAAATGTCTTGTCCCTCCCACGAAGTAATACTTAACCGGTGGTTCCGTGGGAGAGTCTTGAGGTGGGAGTAGGTTAGGTTTAGCGGATTAAAGTTTCGCACTCCAGCTTTCGATGCTTTCCCCTACTATAAAAAACAAAAAAATATATACATCCGTTGTTCTCTGCGAGTAAGGTATTTACTTTATATATTTCATTACTTAAAAGTTTAATAGAAAATTGTTTTTTGCTTTTGATTTTGCAATTTGCTGATAATTACTGTCGTTACGGTTGCCACCTTTTTTTTGCAGTTAAAGTACATTGATTATTATAGGTAAGAAAAAAAGTACATACTATCAAAATAAAGTATAATTTTTTCTTCTTTATTATTGTATTTAAAAACATATTTTTTATCGCTTTTTGCAATTTGTATCAAATTAGCATCTTTACTGAACAATTTCACAGCATCTTTACATTCTATATTTAAATTAAAATGAAAAAGTAATTCATTTTTTATCAAATTCAGAGACGCTTTGTTTCTTTCGTCTCGCCATTTGCTATTCATCACAGAAAAAACTCTTTCTGTGAATGCTGACGTGGCGGGAATAGACAATAAAAATGAAATTACCTTATATAAGTTTAAAAAATTATCATCACTCATATTAAATAAATACCTGCTGCCATTTTTGTGCAGTTGATAGCTCTGCAAAACCCTTAGAAGTGCATAATTGATTATAAACTTGGTTTAATAAAGCGATTTCTCCATAAAGATCATTCATATCCACATTAAGTTTTTGCAGATTTAAATTTTACATTACCCAGTGTAAATAACCAGTTCTTGTTATTAAAATCAAAACATTTATTCAGGTACACTAGGGATTCGTCAATAAATAATAAAAAATTCCCCTGAATTCTAGTTCTGTTTCATAGCCAAAAACAGATCTTGTTTTCTTTGTGTTAATTGATTTCTAAGATTAACCATAATCCCATAAATATCTAAAATTGTTATGCAATTGCCTTCAAAACACATCACAGCTTTATTAAATAAATTTAATAAGTGACTACCAAAATGCAAATAAATTTCAATCATATCATTCTCAGTATCATTGAGCATCAATAAATCTTGTATCTGCGCTGTCAAACGGCTGAAGTGACAACTTCTAGCTTACGATACATGGCAAACTAGATAGTATTCTATATCTAGTAAGCTGTGAGCAATGTGGAGTCTCCACAGGCAATGGGCACGGCAATGCAGCTAGTCTTCTATATATACTATCCTGTCGAGATGCCCCGTAATTGTACAAAAAGAGTGCTTGAGTGATGTGGCGCCGACGCGTGGCAACATCGATTCAGCACTAAATCACCAATCTATAAATTTCGTTTAACAAGTTCATCGACTAAACTTTTCAAAATCTCAAAGAAATCAAATCATGCGAAATAAAGTATTTTTTTGAACTTTATTGTTCTCATAAAGTATAGAGTACAATTACCTGAAATAACGTGAAATACTTTATAATAAAGTACGGGTGGCAAGCCTAACTGTCGTTAGCATTTCCAGACACCATAATTAGTGGAGGCCTCGAACTATTTTTTGAGGTTAGCGGACTTAAGCTTTATATTTTCGGCTCTTAAAGTGTTTACTTCCAGTGAGAGCTTTTTTACCAATTTGTTCTATTTTCTCAATTATATCGATGACATCGGCGTACGCCAGCAGTTGTATACTCTTGTAGACGATAGTACCTTCCTTATTTTGTTTTGAATCTCGAATTAATTTCTCCAGCAGCAGATTGAAGAAGACCCATCACATTTACACAGTCGTATTAGTTTTGCGGGAATACTAAATTTGGACATCAATTCACAAAGGCAGCTCCTTTTTGTGCTGTAAACAATAGCTTTAAAATCGACGAAGAGGTGGTGTGCGTCGATCCTCTTTCCACGGTCCAAGAATTGGAACATGGTGAATATCTGGTCAGTTGTATATTTCCCAGGCCTAAAGCCACGCTGATAATGTCCAATCAGTCTGTTCACGGTGGGCTTTAGTCCTTCACACAATACGGTCGATAGAACTTTATATGCCATGTTGGGGAGACTGGGATAAGTCGGTAGTTGGTGCAGATTGTGGAGTCTCCCTTTTTGTGGATTGGGCAGAGCACACTTAAATAAATCCTCATCCGTTCTTCGTCCAAGTTTTCAAGACTTCTTCATGGTCGGACAATGGAACGTCATTTAAAAATGAAAATTACCTTGAAGTAATGACATGTTCTTCGCGATTAATACGATCAAGATCTATAGACTTCAGACAGTCGTTGGTAAAGTAAACGAAGATAGTTTAAAATTTTGACCGGTGAAACATGTTCGGTACATTCTCTATTTTTATCGCTATGAATGGTTCTTTCAAGCTTTTTACTGTCTTACTATTTTTGCTAAAAGTTGTAGGGCCATGGTTGGGTATAAGGATCGCACATTCCATATATATAGCTTTATATTATTTTATAATAACCAAGTAAGGAAGCGCAAAGTTCGGGTACAACCGCACATTTCATAGTCTTGCAACTTCCATAGATCAAAGGATCAACCCTTTTTTAACATAACTGTAGACATACTATACTAAAATAATTCTCTTAAAATTTCAATTATATATCTCGCAGATTGACCAATATTTTCGGTAAAAAGTTCCTAATAGGAACTGGAAGCAACACATTTGGTACCGTGAGGGTTCAATTTAGACAATTTTCGATAATAAGGTGGCATACTTGAGGATGGAGTCATGTGTAGATCACTAAGTTCTCTGACTGCCATTCACTTGGGAGTGGCCAGAAACGATTCTTTTACATATGGCTCAAGCAGCTCACGACTTCCGGCCTTTGACCAGGTATCCTCTGGGTAGCCAGAAAACATCCGTTTGAAAGCGGGCTAAAGTGAGAAGCCGAAACATCCCCCTTGAATGTCTGGTCCCTTAATTTGGAATTTGCCCCTGCCCACCTTTTAGATGTACTCGTTAGAGTGAAGGCTGATATGACCGCTGTCAAAGAAATGTGATGGGCGGAGCAAGGACTGGGGCGAGTAGGTCCTTGTGGCATTTACTGCAGTGGCCATATAAAGGAGCGCAAGTTTGGTGGGGGATTCCTGGTGAGAGAGAAACTCCGTCAACGAGTACTACCAATCACTCCGGCGAATGAACGTCTGGCCACAAACCGCATCACAGCGAAGTTCTTCAATATATCGCTGATTTCTGCCCACGCCCCGACGGAAGAGAAGGGCGACGCGACCAAAGATGCCTTTTATGAGTTCTTGGAGCGCACTTATGAGAGCTGCCCCCGCCACGATATCAAAACCGGCTTGGCGACTTTAACGCCAGGGCTGGCAAAGAAGGTATCCTTGGCAAAACATTCGTTAAATATAGTTATCAGATTCCAGCATAGAAAAATTCACTAGGCTACCTGGCTGTCTCCGGATCGAAAAACCACCAACCAGATCGATCGTGTTTTGATAGACGGAAGACACGTATCCACTCATATAGGTGTGCGTACGCTCCGAGGTCCTAACATCGACTCGGACTACTATTTTTTGCAGTCAAGATTCGCACCCGCCTCTGTGCAGCAAAAAAACGCACGTCAACAAACACAAGGAAGATTAGACGTCGAGCAGCTGCAGCCACAACAGACAGCAGACCGATTTTCTACTCGATTTGCATTCCTGCTCTCTGAGAGCAATCGTTAACAACTCGGTATAAGGGAACTGTGGGGCGACATTTCAAGCTCCTTACGTACAGCTGCAACCGAACCATTGGTTTTCGGAAAGTGCAAAAGAACAGCTGGTACCACGAAGAGTGCCGTATCGCAGCGGAGAGGAAACAGACTGACTACCTCGAAACGTTACGATCAACCACAGCACGTACGAGATGGGATAGATACCGAGAGCTGAAGAGGGACGCGAGACGCATTTGCAGACAACAGAAGGAAAGGTAAAAATGCGTGAGTAAGAGCAGACAACAGAAGGAAAGATAAAAATGCGTGAGCAAGAGCTTGACAAGCTGGCCGACAAAAGTAATGCTCGAAAGCTCTACAAAAAATACCCGGCAACTAACAGAAGATTTCCTGACGGGCCGCTGGTCTCCTGGCCGAGCTGTTCAAACACGGCGGCGAAGAACTGATAAGGAGAATGCATCAGCTTCTTTGTAAAATATGGTCGGACGAAAGCATGCTCAACGATTGGATAGTGTGTGTGCTCTGCTCTCAATTCACAAAAAAAGGGGACCCCGCAATATGCGCCAGCTACCGTAAGATAAGTCTCCTAAACATCGGTTCTATCGAGTGTATTGCGTAAAAGATTAAAGGCCATCATCAACAAACTGATTGGATCTTATCAGTGTGGCCTTAGACCTGGATAATCAAGGACCGACCAGATATTCGCCATGCGCCAAGTTTTGGAAAAGACCTGTGAAAAGATAATCGACACTCTCCACCTTTTCGTCGACGTTGAGTAATACCAAAAGTTCCGTCAGGATCGGGAAGGAACTGTTCGAGCCGTTCAATACCAAACGAGGTTTCAGACAAGACGACTCCCTTTCGTGCGAATTCTTCAATTTGCTGCTGGAAATAATATTTCGAGCTTTAAAACTAAATAGGGAAGGTACTATCTTCTATAAGAGTGTACAACTGCTGGCGTATGCCAGCAATGGTGGGGAAGGATCTGGCTTCGTTTGGAATTTCCAATTGGTGCCACGTTACGACACCACGCTGTGGTTAACTCGGCTATAATCGCGTAAGCGGTGTCTACGCATGTAAAGAAGAAGAAGAAGGTGGCATACTTTAAAGGCACTATTCGCATTAAAATATTTTACATAATTACTTCATTTATTTCGGAAAAGTCGTAGTTTTATATTTTCGCATTGTAATACAAATTTTAACCAACAACGGGAGTAATTTTTTTAATAGTAGCACCTATTGGTTGTTGTTGCACGGTGTACGCTGCTATGCGTTGATTGCGAGTATACCGTTGATTTTCATACAAAATGTCACACATTTATGTACTATGC
Organism: Bactrocera correcta; assembly: GCA_027475135.1. NCBI lineage: Eukaryota > Metazoa > Arthropoda > Insecta > Diptera > Tephritidae > Bactrocera > Bactrocera correcta. The sequence goes on along the minus strand of CM050325.1, from coordinate 148,960,478 downwards.
ATGTATTTCATCAGAAATGGCAACAGTTCGCTAGAGAAATCAGAAGAGACTGTCAATTATAAGAAAGATGAGCCAATTTGCGATGCTAAGCAAAATTTTTAATAATATCTACTTTGCCATTATTGAAACTTACCAAAGCCTACATGCGCTTTACAATGTATCAAGAAAGACTGACAGGCTTGGCAACATTACACTAGTTATCAGTCATTTGCGACTTTGTTAGAGGCCGAGTGCTAGAACCCGAAAATTATAGTAAAAATTTTGCAATATGTGGAATTTTTTACGTTGTTGTCAATAGGTGTAAGGGGCATTACATTTACTGAAATGACAAAAATAGCTCGACGTGATAGAACATTTTTCTATTCAAATCTGTAATTAGAACACCTCAAATACCCAAAAGACCTCTTAAAACATCATAAAATACATAGTAAGGTTGAAAAATTTCTTGAGTCTCTAGAGAAAAATCTCGAAGCTGGACGGTGTACAAATGACTACAAAAGTAGATTGTACGGTGTTCATAATACTTAAACCCATGGTATAAGGGAGTGCGAAAGTGACCATTCATAGGACTTTCCTACCTCCCAAGTGCACGTTCACAATAAAACCATCAGGGCCGCCTCTGGTGAGTTGAGAGAGGTCGAACCGGGTTAAGCAAATCAAAAAACGCTGTAATAATAATTTATATATTATGCTTCTACCATTTTATTTAAATATACTATTTTGAAATTTCGTTTTACAATGATGTTAATTGCTTTTGACAAAAAATTAAATTATAGCAAAATGATACAGTTAAATATGGGATATATTTTTAAACGCTTTAATTTACTTATTAAGCTTAGTATCCAGCTCTCAAGAAATGTAAAAACTTTATGTTGACGCCGCCCCCGCCCAATTTCGTTAGCCACGTCTGTATCGCAGAGCAACCTTTTCTTTTCTTCTTTTTTGAAATTTTTTCGAAGATTAATTCGCGCGCAACTAAACCTTAACAAAAAAGTTGCGCGCTCTCTTCTTTTGCGACGACGCTGCGGTACGGACGTGGTAAGTGTATTTCCAATTGATTTATATTTAAATATATGTATTATAAGAAACTTTTGTTTTTTATTTAATACTTGTGGAATAAATTTGCGCCGGACGTTTCCCCACGGCCAACCACATTTTTGGAAAGAACGAGCACCGTGCTCCACCACCCGAATTATCATTGGTCCTTCGAGCCGGATAACAGGTAATAAGTTGATTTTATATTTAAAGTGAAAGTGCATAATTTGCCCGCTTTAGCAACTCGCAAGTTACAGCCAAACATATTTTGGATTTGTGCTCTGCAAGCTATAAGGCAATAGATTGGTCAATTTGTGCATCATTTATGTACAAAACCCATTGTGCCGTGTGAAGTGGAGACCAAAACTTATTTTTGGCCTCTACCCGCAAAATTAAAGCACAAGACTGCAGGTAGTTTGTACTTCATATAAGTACAACAATAAATACACCTGGCAAATGCACTGACTATTTCACTTTGCTTATATAAAGAAAAAAAAAAAAACAACACTGTTATTCGAAAAAGATTATAAATTTCTTGGACGCACAAAATCGTCTTGAGCGTCAAAAATCTCTCTCGGTTCTTTGGTTTTTCTTATGATTAATTTGAGTTTAGTCGCTCAACTCTGCCTGCTCATATGTTGCTCGAATAGCAATAAAGGCAAGCAGCAATAACGCAGCTGCAGTTTCGCGAGTGTAAAAAAAAAAAAAAAAAAATATACAAATTTACAAGTGCAGTGAGTGACACAATAAAAAATCAGAAAAGTGAAGTGAGCGACAGCAAGAAAACCAAACAGCGAAGTGAGAGCAGCAAAGGAAGCAGCAAAGGCAGAGCGGCACAGGCAAGCAGCATAGGCAAAGCAGAACAGGCCAAGTGAGAGCGGCATAGGCAAGCAGCATAGGCAAAGCAGCAAAGGCAAGGCAGCGCAGCAGCCATCCCAGAAAGACAGTAACCCCGTGAACAACGTGAGAGGGTTCAGCTGATCAATCATACAAGTGCTGGTGAATTCTTATTTTGTATTTATATTTGATCAAAATAAAGCAATTAGCACCAATAAACTTTGTTTGTGTACATAGTCAAGGACTAAGCGTGCAAGTGCATTGGGACGATAACCCAACAAGCACATTCAAATTAAATTTGGGAAAATTACTTTGCGGAAATAGTTCACTAAATTTGCAAGTGCAAGTACAAGTGCATTGGGCCGATTACCCAGCAAGCACATACTAAATAAATTCGGAAAAATATTTTGAGAAAATAGTTTACTAAATTTATTCATTTTGTTTGTGCCTTCGAAAATTCACGTCTTATAAAGAAACAACGCACTGCCTATCATCAACTAATTTGTAGTCTGTCCGTGATTGGTTCGATAACTTTTGAACTTTTGCAACATATTTACAAATATTTTTTCAATTTTAATTTCAAGTTTTAGATCCGATTTTGTGCAACATTTTTGCAGTTCCGGTTCAATTTTCGGAAACAATGGAATCCATCAGAGCCTTTACCACAGCTGCAGACGCTCTACTGGAGTTTGAGGAGTCTTTTACTCCAACAGCAAACAACCAAAGTGCCTACTCTCTTGAAGTTCAACAAGGTGAACTGAAATCTCTGTGGGCAGAGGTAAAGTTTGAATACAAGTTGTGTTTGTCAAAAGTGGATCCTTCGGACACAAGCTCAATTGACGACATTAACCTTAAATATACAAGCTGTTACCACGCCTATGTGTGTTGCGCGGCCTTGATGGGCGAACACATGCACAACCTCACGGCGTTCAACCAAAGCCCTACTTCGAATTCTACAGTGATTCAACCTGAACGGTTACAACAAACTGTAGAAACCGTGAGGTATTCTATCAATTTACCGCCATGTGATACCGAAATATTTCATGGCGATGTTTTACAATGGCCCTCATTTAGGGATTTATTTGCCGCTATATATGGGAATAACCCAAGGCTATCTCCGGTAGAAAAGTTATTCCATCTTAACCAAAAAACGCGAGGTGAAGCAAAAGCTATTGTTTCGAAAGCGCCACTGACGAATGACGGATTCGCTTTGGCTTGGAATAATTTGTTGTGTAGATATGAAAACAAGCGAGTGCTTGTCAACACACAATTGAATTTATTGTTCAAGCTCCCGCACATCTCAACAGAATCTGAGACCAAACTCCGAAATTTACAGCGGGAGATTAATAGCTGCATTTCAGCTTTACAAATACATGGCATCAATACAGATAGCTGGGATGCCATATTTACGTACTTGTGTTCTATCCGACTACCGGACTATACACTGTCGCTTTGGGAACAATCTCTGGATTCGGATTCAGAGATCCCAACATGGGTTGAGTTAGACAAGTTTCTAACCAAACGGGTTAAAACGCTAGAGAGAGTATCAAACCTCAAAGGCGAGTTGAGTACTCAACCCAATATTAAGTCGGCTGATGGTGAGGATCGGATACCAACCTTGCAGTCAAGGATTGGATCTAAACACATCAATGCCCATCACGCCAAAACCAACAATACCAGATGTAAACTGTGCTCATCTCAATCGCACATTTTGAAAACTTGTCAGCGATTCATTGAGATGCAGCCTAATGCACGATTAAATGCTGTCAGAAAACTCCACGTCTGCCTAAATTGTTTATCGGACTCACACGAAGTCAAAAATTGTAAGAGTATGTTTAATTGTAATAAATGTAAACAGAGACATCACTCTATGATCCACCGGGATCAGAGTGAGGATTTAGCTCAGATATCTGGCAGCACCGACACTACTGAGGTTTCTACTAAATCTCATGTGGCCTCTATTAAGGCCAATATTTCAAATGTGCCTACCAGTCGAAGCATGCTCTTAGGTACAGCCATGGTGACCATATGTCACAACGAGAGCACCTTCACTGTCAGAGCCCTGATTGATTCGGGATCTGAAGCAACCTTCGTAAGCAACAGTCTTCAGAAACGCTTACATCTGGCAAGCAAAAGGGTCAGCGCGCGAGTTTCAGGATTGAATAATACCGTATCAGGACGAGTTCAATCGGTATGCTCGATCACAATTGGCTCGCCCCGTAACAAAAGTTTACGACTAAAAGCGGAAGTGTTGGTACTGCCAAAGTTGACTGGACTGCTTCCATCCAGATCAATTAACCCTTCAATTGTCAAAAGGTTACCCAATATCCCCTTAGCGGATAATAATTTCTATACAAGTCAAAAGGTTGACTTGTTGATCGGAGCAGATCTTTACCCGAAAATTATACTAAATGGGGTAAAATTGAAAATTTTCGGATCCCTTGCTGCACAACGAACAGTGTTTGGTTGGATTATAACAGGTTCCGTTCCCTCCGAAGAAAGGAAGACAAATGGCAAAGGCGACGGACAAAATTCAGTAATAACTAAACAACAAACACAGAACAATTTTTGTAGTATAATAGATAATAATTATATATTTATACAACAGAAACAACACCAGCAGCATCAACAGCGGCACCAGCTACAACAGGATCAAACCTACGATGATGGCGAAACAAATGATGCGACCGTCTTATCGAATTACACCGATACACATTGTGGCGTCGGTGGGCCGACACTGCATGCAGCAGCGCTATCTCTATCAACAACATCCGTAGGCAGCACACCGCCGAGCAGCGCTGAAGCGACACATACCAACAATTTCGGTCATTACATGCGTGCCGCTGAAACGGTGGCAGCATCGGCTGCCACAGCTGTAACGCAGCGACATGCTTTCGCAGCAACGCCACCACTACCACCCCCATCACAAACGTTGCCGCCATCGTCAGCTATGGCGGTCTCATCAGACAAGCAACACTATGCCACGAGCAACACAGTGGCGCCATTGTCGGATGCCTTTCACCACCAGCAGATGCAGCTACAGCTACAACAGCAACGTTATCAACAGCAAACAGCCTATTATCACCAGCAACAGCAGGCGCCGCCGTCGCAATCGCAGCAAGAAGACCAATCAGCAATGCATGTGACGTCACAAGAGCCATCTACACAATACCAACATGCGGCGGCAACAACAATAGCAGTAAATCAACATGCAGCGCGCAGCAACAGACAAGCAGCGCAGTCGACAGCCACACACCACACAACGAACACAACACAGCAGCAGCAACCTGCAGCAATGGCGCACGCGTTGACACGCGCCACACAGCAACAACAACAACCGTGTCAACGGACGCAAAGCTCTGACCAGCGAGGCCTCTCCCGCATACCACATGCCCAAGATCGAGCCAGACTCGAGTCGTCTCGCCGACTTCGGCATGCCGGTAACTTCCTTTCGGATTGGCGGTATGGCAACGATCGACTGAGACTCGATTCGTCTCAGCGACATTGCCCGGACCGAACCAGACTCGATTCGTCTCGACGGCCACCCCATCCGAAGCGAAGGCGTGGACGAGACATTCGTCGTCAAGCCGATGCACGCCGTATCATAAAGGACAGACACGCAACACAACCATGGCAACAAAGACTTGCGCTATCACCAACCGCCTTAATAAGCGTTCGAACTGCAACGAGGTTCGTAACAGTGCGGGCCATGATTAGCCCAGTTAGTCCAGTCACTGTTATCCTCGCCTCCACGATTGCACGATTGCGACTGCGTACGCATGCACGTGGAGACAGCCGAGTGTGTGAACTCATGTTTCGGGACAACCAGGGTGGAGAAGCAGATATCTCCGTGAGTGCCCAAATTCAACGACGTCCGTTACCACCGACGCCAGTAAGGTCTCTGGAAGACCATTTAGTTCAACAATTCTGTAACCTAAGAGTGGCAGATAAAGAATTCCACAAGGCAGCGCCAGTCGAAATAATCTTGGGAGCGGACGTTTACTCCCGGCTCATGTTACCCGGGTTACAACCAGCGGCAATGGGCCAACTCATCGCCCAAAATACGTCGCTAGGATATATAATATCCGGCGTCGTATAACATCGGCACGATGAAGTGCACTGGCTGCCAACGCTTTTCACATTCACCACCTACCCAGGATCGAGTTAGACTCGATTCGTCTCGCCGACCTCGGAAGGTGGTGACTACTATGCAAATTGGCGGCATGGCAATGACCGACTGAGATTCGATTCATCTCAGCGGCATTTCCCGGACCGAACCAGACTCGATTCGTCTCGTCGGCCACCCCATCTGCAAAGAAGACGTGGAAGAGGAAGTGCAGGAGCCAGTTAGTTAAATTAGTTTTAAGTACATAATTTATTGTAAACTGCATTTGCAGTAATACTGCAAGGCGGGGAGAATGTTGACGCCGGCCCCACCCAATTTCGTTAGCCACGTCTGTATCGCAGAGCAACCTTTTCTTTTCTTCTTTTTTGAAATTTTTTCGAAGATTAATTCGCGCGCAACTAAACCTTAACAAAAAAGTTGCGCGCTCTCTTCTTTTGCGACGACGCTGCGGTACGGACGTGGTAAGTGTATTTCCAATTGATTTATATTTAAATATATGTATTATAAGAAACTTTTGTTTTTTATTTAATACTTGTGGAATAAATTTGCGCCGGACGTTTCCCCACGGCCAACCACATTTTTGGAAAGAACGAGCACCGTGCTCCACCACCCGAATTATCACTTTATATAAAAAAACGCTTAAGAAACGGTCAAGAAACTTTCCTGCTAAAAATTTACTTGTGCTAGTATGCAGCTCTAAAGTAATCTAGTACTAATTTTTAATACTTTTTTTCAATAAAATGCGAATATGGCAAACCTGGTTTTGCGAAGAATCATCAAAACAACAATTGTTTCTTGAAGGAAATTCAAAGTAATCGTTAAATTCATTCTAAATTAGTTAAAATCATTATTATGAAGTATATTTCATTTTGAAATGTTGTATAAAACTTACCAATCATCAACAACATTCCTCAAATCGCAAAGAAAAATACCTATGTTACAACACACATATGTACATACATACATATTACGCACAAAGTTTATTTTCTTTGTTTATTCTCTCTTGCTCTTCTAATGTGGATCATTCACAATGCGTAACCAGCTGTCAAAACTACTTGAAGAAATAATGTATTTTTTTTCTTGAGCAATTACTTGAGAGCTGGATACCAACCTTTAATGGACAAACTAATTATTACAATTAGTGGACCCGAAAAAATAACGATTTTAACATAATTTATAAGTAATAATAATTCTTTTGAACATTAAATTCAATGAGATATGAAGAGATAATTATAGAACCGATCTTTCCGTTAGAATTTAGCTATGGAAATAAGAGCAATATTTCATTAACAATCTGTACATAAAAACATTATCTTTTCATTATAAATAGTAATCTATTTTTCGATTTTAAATATATTCGGTAGGCACACCCGGGAAATCATGACTACCGAAACTATGAAAAAAATTCAAACACACATATGCATATATCTGTGGTATACGACTGTTGTTGTGATCAGGAAATTGTGCGTTTAAGATCCTGCCTCAGTACTTAATCATTTACCGATGTGTATGTAGAATATTTTATTATATAGTTCTAGATTTTGCAAATAATTTATACTTCTTAAAGAATATATATCTTTAAAAAGTATATATTATTTGCACATTCGTCATAATATAAAATACTGTAGATCTATTTCTTTCCTAAAAAGTAGATTAAAATTATCTTACGCAAAAACTATCAATACTGACAAAATATTTGAATATTTTAAAATTAAGTTAAGAGGATTTTCAAAGCGGATGATGATTGTGATTATTGTGTGATCGAGATTTTTTATTATTAAAAGTACCCGATATTACACATTTATTATGAAAACAAATTTCGCAAATTATAAAATTTGTACTCCGTTTCGTAAAATTTGCATTTTCTGATTCTCGTTTCTTACATGATTGCTTATATCCACATAACATTTTTCAGTGCTGAATATTTATTAATTTACCACAGTTATAAAAAGCATAAACATGAAACATAAAAACATAAAAAAAATAAAATATCAGCTGTGCCTTTGTTTACATTGTATCAGCTGATAGATTCTTAAAACCTTCTTAACAAACATAGGCAGCGTACTCTGCGCTAGCTCAAAGTTAAAAATATTTAAAATTCATTCGTGATAAATAGCGACAGCAAGAAAACGGAGAGTTTGTGGTAATTTTCCTTCATATAACTTGGAAAAAAACGCTTCGTTTTTAAACAAAAATAACTTACGAATCCACAACTTACTTTATTCAAAAGCCATTTAATTGTCAGTAAACTTTGGCATACTTCATGATAAAGAGTTCAAACTGTTTTGACTGATCATGAAGGCTTATTTTTTTTCAATATAATAAAAATATCAATATAATTTAAATCGAATGTCCATATTAATGATTATTAACCTTTTCGTGAGCAATAACTGAATTGAATTTTTTTATTTTTCGTTAAAAATTTTTCAGCTGTCAAATCTTCCTTTTTGGGTTAGTGAAAACTGTTGTTCATAAATATATGCATAAATATATGAACATGACACTTTTATTTCTTAAGATAGAATTATACATATATAGAAAATTATATTTGTGACACAAGTACATTAATACATAAATCTTGCTCTTGCAAATCCCTTGCACGGTGCACGAGTTGAAGATTTTTCCATCTTATGCAACGGCACAGTATCAAACACACGCAGAATATTATTTGATGATGCCCTGTACGCTTTATTTTTTTCTCCTGTATAGCTAAGGTGCACCCTACAATACACTAAGCATAAACACATACATATGCAACTTTGTTCGAAATAATAGTAGTGGCATAACCCAGAATTCAAATGAAGATGAAAAGAAATGAATGAAGAAAAGAAATCTGTGATTGATTTTTATTATGGGTTATTATTATTTTATTTAATTTGCTCATATTCAAGCTTAAAAGAAATTTGTTTTCTTTAAAGAATAGGATAAAGTTCTACTTTAAATAAATAAAAAAGTTGGTTAATGAAAATTTCAACTGTGATTAATTATAGCAATATTGAGGATTTTACATCAAAAAACAATAAATTCATTATAATAATATAAACTAAAGTTTAAACAATTAGTATTTCGTCGAATGATGGTTGTTGGATAACACAGCTGCGCATCTTCTGGGCATGGAGTCCACCGAACGCTTGCATTTCTCGAGAGGAATGGCCTTCCACGCCTTCTTCACAGCACTCCATAATTGCTTCGTATTTGACGGATTCTTTTTCCCTATAGCTTCTTTGACCCCTGCCCAAAGATTCTCAATTGGATTAAGGTCCAGTGACGGAGCCGGCCAACCCATAACATCAACTCCATTTAGAGCAAACCAATATATAACCCCGTCAAGAAAGTATCGGGAATTTACAAATAAAATGAAAATTTCAATCATCATTCAGATTTATTTTAACGCCTTGAAAGTAACATCCATTTGAAGCGATGCACATGTGCTAACGCTTCTTCAAATCGTCAAAACATTTTTAATAGACGTTTTACGAGAGGGCCTCAGCTCCCACGTCGAATTTGTTTTGATGTCTTCAATTAAGTTGTTGTTATAACGGTTATCAATCCGCGTTAGGATGGTAAGGGTTATCTGTGTTGTCGTCGACCTCATCTAACGGGAGGCCCAGAAAACATTCTGTTTCGACTGGGTCGGACCAAAGGGAGGAGAGTGAGGTTGGTAGGGCATGCAAAGAGGTGGTCAGGATCACGCGGAGACTCGTTACATGCAGAACATACTACTGTGCCCAAAAAATAAGGTGACATTTGAATTTAAACTGCGCGCAACGAAGGATTTGGAGAATTTTTTTTTTAGGTTGGTAGTACTGTCAGTCACATTTATGTCAAATTTCATGTCAAAATATTCATAAGTGTTTGAGATACGTGTCGCTTTGTGAGCTGCTAGAAGTGAATTTTTCTTTTTTTGCGATGTCGAAATTTGTTGAGCAAAGAATTTGCATTAATTTTTTTTACGGAATTAATTTCCTGCTGCGGATACGTTAAGGATGGTGCAGAGAGCCTTTGGTGATGAGGCTATGTCTAAAAAAATGTTTACAAGTGGTATAGTAAGTTCCAAGCCGGCCGTAAACTTGTCGAAGACGAAGAGCGTCCAGGGCGACCATCAGCCTCAACCGACGAAGCCCACGTTCAACAAATCAAAGATTTGGTGTTAAAAACCCTTGATTGACAATTAGAGACCTCGCTGATGAAGTTGGAATATCGAAAGGCTCAGCCAATACCATTTTGAAGGATGTTTTGGGCCTCAAGGGCATCAAATCCAGACTAGTACCGAAAACATTGAATTTTTTGGAAAAAAGACGTCGCGTTGAAGTGTGTGAAACGATGCTTTCCGACTACCAGGGTGTCATGAAATGCATTTTAACTGGTGATGAGACAATGCGTCGTTTGCGTAACGCTATCCGTCTAAAAAGGCCGGAATTGTGGAAAGACAATTCTTGGTTTTTACACCACGATAATTCACCATCCCATCCTGCCCTCGTAATTCGTGATCATTTCGCCAAAAACTGAACCCATATCATTCCGCAACCACCGTATTCACCTGATCTGGCGCCGTGCGACTTCTGGCTGTTCACCAAGCTCAAAAGACCGCTCCGGGGACACCGTTTTTATACGGTAGAGGAGATTCAAGCCGCAGCGAACACGGATGTGAAGGCCATCCCGGAAAGTGACTACAACCAGTGTTTCGAAGATTGGGCATAAGTGCATTGCATCGGGAGGGGATTACTTTGAAGGGGATAAAATAGATTTTGAAAAATAAATAAAGAATTTCAAAATAAATACAATTTTACCTTATTTTTTGGGCACAGTAGTATATGGGGTATTCTAGATAAGTAGGACTGTAACCTGCTATAACATCCAGAAAGAAGTTGCGCTAGGGTCACTCGCGTGTCTCGCGGCAACTCGAGCGTGGTGGTTTGACTCCAAGAACGCTATTTACGGATAGAGAGTCGGTGAAGGTGTTGATGGCTTCAATGTGAATGGCGGTCAGTACCTGTCCAAACTCAGTTGTGTCCAATGTCCGGTCGGCGTACTGTACGACATCGGCGACGTAGTCAAGGAAAGACCTCTTGATGCTCCTAGGAGACGGTTCGGCTCCAAGCAGATGCTTGGAGAGAAGTTCATTATGCTCCTTAACTAGGAGCATAAGCGTCTCACTATGAAGGTGTTCGATGGGAGACATCAAAAGGCATCCCGTCGTGGTCCGGAGTGCAGTATTTCGGCAGATCTGGAGTTTCCTCATCTGCGTACCACTGCATCTAGGCGACCATATTGGTGCTGGGTTGTTGTAGACCGGCCGGCCGATTGTCCTGTATGTTGCCAACAACATTTCTTTGTCTCTTCTCCATGTGCTGCCGGCTAGCGACTTGAGGATTTTATTGCGACTCTATACCTTGGCGATAATCACGGTCATTTGAGGAGTGAAAGAGCATAGACTATCAAAGGTTACACTTAAAATCTGAGGGTGATTAATATTTGGAATATTTGACGCTATCGACTGCAATATTAAGTTCAAGTCCACACTCCTTCGTCCAGTTAATAAAAATGATCGCTGTGGATTTGGTGGGGGAAAGTGTGAAGTTCCGTGCTGTGAGGAAATGAGAAAGGTCAGAAAGGTTGTTGTTGACTTTCGAACACATGCCATCGATTCCATTGCCCGATGTCAATATCGTGCAATCATCAGAGTACGAGGTTATGAAAGCTCCCTCTGGTGGTTGCGGGAGTTTCGAGATGTAGAAGTAAAACGTAACGGGGAGAGGACACCACCCTGCGGAACCCCCTGTTTAATTCTTCTCAGTTTTGATGTTTCCCCTCGAAATAGTACGGATGATTGACGACCGTTCAGGTAGTGCATGGTCCACCTCTTCAGTCCTGGAGGAAGCGTAGCTTTCTCAATGTCCTGCAGTAGCGTTGTGTGGTTGACTGTGTCAAAAGCTTTTGACAAGTCCAACGCTAAGAGGATCGTTCTCTCACATGGTGGTTTCTGCTTGAGGCCATGAACTATCTGACGCTAAGTGGTGTGGTGGTGCTGTGCACTTTTCGGAATCCATGCTGGTGGCTAGCTAGGCTCAGGTGGTGAGTAAAGGTCGGGAGTAGTAAGGCCTCAAGTATCTTCACTACTGGGGAGAGCAGAGTTGTCGGACGATAAGATTCCCCTTTGTTGGCGGGTTTCCCAGGTTTCAGTAGTGGGACCACTCTTCCGACTTTCCATACATCGGGTATTTGAAGAGTAGTCAGCGACAGATTGAGGACCTTGGGGAGATAACTTACTGCCGTCGAGTCTAGATGCTTTAGCATTAGCATGTTAATTTCATCAGGGTCAATGGAATTAGAGGATTTTGATTTGTTGATGAAACTCTGAACCTTCTCAACGGTGAAAGTAAGTGGCGCGCATTCGTTTGGCATTTTGCGCAGCCGTCGGTTAACACATCGTTTGGCTTTGTCTACCGAAGGGTGCAATGTAAACTGCCGACTAAAATAGCTTGCACACTTCTTCGGGTCCGAAGTTGCATGACCATTGAGGTGAACTTCAACTCGGCCGTCATGTCTCTTCGGGTTAGACAAAGCTTTGACAGTAGCCCAAAGCTTACTCATACCGGTGGAAGTTGCAGGACTTCAGGTGCTCTATCCATTTCGTCTGCTTATGATGATTTACCATACGCCGAATTTCCAAATTGAGTTCCCTTATTCGGGGATCCCCAGGATCGACATGGCGTAAGGTGTCGCGTTCTTTAGCTAAAACGGATGCTTTGGCTGGAAAATTGGGGTAGATTTCCGCTACGGGGGTTAGATCACCGAAAAAAGAGCCCTTGTTTAGATGACATCTGAGTCAATTCCGGTGCGTCGAACCGGGAATTGTCTGTAATTGAGTCACAGCGTGTGGTGAATATGGGGCTTGCTCAATCATATTTGTTGAGTGTTTGGTCAAATTTTAACACCAATACGTTGGTTTAAATTTTAAAATTCGGCAAACACTACTAAGTGCCAAATGTAGGGAAATCAGGCAGTGCTTCTATTTTGAAGTCTCAGTTGTAATTCAGACTTTAACAACAGCGCATAGTGATGAATAAATAGGTCATACTATAAAAATTGTGATTCATAGTTTAACAAGATCACATAGTGCTGAATAAAAAAATGTGTATTACAAAAAAGCAGCCGCTGTCTTTTAATTCGCTGAACTATGTCAATGTCGTCATACATCTCATACAGCTCATCGTTCCATCGAATGCGATATTCACCGTGGCCAACGCGCAAAGAACCATAAATCTTTCGCAGAACTTCTCTCTCGAAAACTCCCGACGCCTACTCATCAGTTGTTGTCATCGTCCCTGCCTCTGCACCAAATAGCCATACAACAGGACGGGAATCGTTAGTGACTTATAGAGTTTTGTTTTTGCTCGTCGAGATAGGACTTCACTTCTCAATTGCCTACTACAGTTGGATTTCCAGGCGGACATTATTGTTGGTGTTGATACTGGTTCCAAGATAAACGAAATTGTCCACAAGTTCGATGTTATGACTTAAACAGTTTGTTTGATGACATTTGCTTCGCTTCCTTATCCGTCCTGGAGAAAGCAGAACTAACGGCGCGATTGTTGAGGCCAATGATATCGATGTTATCGGCGTACGCCAGCAGTTGAACACTCTTATAGAAGATAGTACCTTTCCTATTTAGTTTTGAAGCTCGAAATATTTTCTCCAGTAGCAGATTGAAGAAGGCGCACGAAAGGGAGTCGTCTTATCTGAAACCTCGTTTGGTATTGAACGGCTCGGAGATGTCCTTTCCGATTCTGACGTTGCTTTTGCTATTGCTCAACACAGTTTACACAGTCGTATTAGTTTTTCGTGGATACTAAATTCAGATATCGTGGCATAAAGGCAGCTCCTTTTTGTGCTGTCAACAGTAGCTTTAAAATCGACAAAGAGAAGGTAAGTGTCGATTATCTTTTCACGGGTCTTTTCCAAGACTTGACGCATGGTGAATATCTGGTCGGTCATCAATTTTCCAGGTCTTAAGCCACACTCATAAGATCCAATCAGTTTTTTGACGGTGGGCTTTAATCTTTCACACAATACGCTCGATAGAACCTTACATACGATGTTGGGGAGAATTATTCCACGGTAGTTGGCGCAGATTGTGGGGTCTCTCTTTTTGTGGATTGATAGCAGAGCACACTTAAACTCCAATCATTGGGCATGCTTTCATTAGACCATATTCTACAAAGAAGCTGGTGCATGCTTTTTATCAGTTCTTCCCCGAAATATTAGAATAGCTCGCCGGCAATCAATCGGTGGCAATCCGCCGCTTTGTTGTTCTTTAGCCGGGTTATAGCTATTCGAACTTCTTCATGGTCGGGCAATGAAACCTCTGCTCGACCAGAAAAGGTGATTATTGAACTAATTCAAGAAAGCTAACTTAAAGCGTTACAATAACCAAACTAATAATTTAAAAATGAAAATTACCTTGAAATAGTGGTATGTTTTTTTGATTAATACGATCGAGATCTATAGACTTCAGACAGTCGTTGGTAAAGTCAACGAAGGTATTTTACATTTTTGACAGTTAAACAGTGTTTGGTATATTCTCTATTTTTATCGTTGTGAATGGTTTTTCAAGCTTTTTACTGTCCTACTGCTTTTGCTAAAAGTTGTAAGGCCATGGTTTGTTATAAGGATCGCACATTCCATATGTATAGCTTTATATTATTTTATTTACACATTTGACAGAGCATTGTCGTTGTGAGTTATTTGTCCGAGGATTAGGCACAGCGGCTCGAGCCGTCGTTTCACAATTGACCATAAGTTTTAAATTGGATTGGCTTTGAGCTGGCCACTCCATCAACTTAAATGTTTGGCTTCCTAGCCATTCGCGAACAATTTTCGCAGTGTGCTTCGGGTCCCCATCTTGTTGAAAAGTTATTTCCTTTTCAAGGTACGCAATCGTTTCCAAAAAAATTGGGAAGGTAAGTTTGCATAATATGTGAATAGTTTTCTTTTCGTATTATGCCATCAATCTTATGCAATGGTCCAACGTGCCACCACGTAAAGCACACCCAAACCATTATATTTCCTCCTCCATGCTTCAACAATATTGCAACAATATTGCTTTCCATCCGACTGAAAACAGTTAAACTTAGATAACACGACTAGATAACGCGTTTCCAGTCATCTACAGTTCAGTTTTTATTTTCCCTTGGAAATTTCAACCGAGCCTTACTATTTTTCTCCGCTAGAGCTGGTTTACTTTTTTCACAGATGCGACATATACTAACTACTAACTTGCAGTTTTGTAGCAACAATGCGTGTCGAATAGCCGCTCTTAGTTAGGCTAACAATATTATTTTCTATATCTAGCGATTGTTTCTTAATTTTTTATCAGGAATGTAGATACTAATTTGCCAATTCAAGAAATTAATTTTTAACTATGAGGAACTATTTAAGGCAATGAATATTGAACAAAGACAACATATTATGAGAAATCTGGAAATCTATTGCTGATAATAAACCAGGAAGAACGAAAGCAAACTCGAATAACGGATGGTGCAAAATTGAGTACATGCGTTATGATTTTTTTTTTGGTTCTTAACGAATACATTTCTTCTCTGCTTATTTCATTAGAAACGCATATTCTTGTAAAAATAAAAATTTTAATTTACTTCATGCGTTAAGGTTTCATGAGCGCTCAAACTCGAAAAAGTTGAGCTTGGAATCACTTTTGCTCCCAACTATAAGTTAACACCTTAGTTCTTAGAACTACTCCACGCCAGCGGGAATAGTCCGCGTCAGCATTTTCCCATCAACTGATAAACTCTTCGTTACAACAATATCAGCGCGGTTTCACCTGTTGTCTAAATAACAACAGTAGCAGTTGAACAACAACAACAGCATCAGGTGCAGTAGCAGCAGTAACGCAGGGCTTATCCTTTTAAATTTTAGTTGTAATCCAGACTTTAACAACAGCACATAGTGCTGAATAAATAATTCATATTATAAAAATTGTAATTCGGAGTGCTGAATAAATAATTCGTATTATAAAAGTTTAATTTGGTTTTAATAATAAACAGAAGATGCAGAACAGCACATAGTGTTGAGGATTACTTGGCGCCCAACACAGATAGGACCAACTCAGACGAAACCATATCAAGGAGAATTATCAGAACGATCTTTAATATTTCCATGTAAGTACTCAGTGATCAATATAACAAAAAGAGAATAAATAAAGCTATAGATAAACAAAAAAATTTGTTGAAGTTAATTTAAAAAAATGGCGCCCTGGGTTAAATTATTAAATCTTTTCAAGTGTAAGCAAGACTTTTAAAGTGGCCCATAGAGCTAAATTGTTTAAATGACCATTAAAAAAGTGCACTAAAGAATAAATAAAATCGTTGATATAGTCAGGTTATAAGTGACATTAAAATTAATAAAGAGATATTGAGGGTAATAGTGACAGCTGTCGACAATGCAGCTACGGAAAGGACTATGACATCCTCTGAGAGGACAAGAGGTAAGCTGACAGAACGACTAAAAGGAATATGAAGCAGTGATTATAGACCCGACTATTCACGATAAGTTAATTGGAGGCAAGCTGCATTTGCTACCTAAAAATTGTTTGAAGGTTACGAAAATAGTCCGAAACACTACCAAGCGGTAGCAATAATAAGAAATAAAACTGTTGGTTCGGCCGACCAAGTATTGTCATCATTCAATATCGTGTTAAATTTTAAGGCGATCATCGCGCGTTTTGATTTTACTTATGCTGAAGTGCAATCAGTCTATTTGATTGAACAGGAAATGTCAACTCTTAGGCAAGATAAACTTTAAATTGCTGAGTTTTACGACGAAGAAAAGAAATTTACTTGCCCTTGATAATAAATAAAACGATTATGTTAAATGGGGGTAAAAAAGAACTGATAGAGTCTTCTTCTTCTTCTTCTTTACTGGCGTAGAGACCGCTTACGCGATTATAGCCGAGTCGACAACTGCGCGCCAGTTGTTTCTTCTCTTCGCTACGTGGCGCCAATTGGATATTCCAAGCGAAGCCAGGTCCTTCTCCACTTGGTCCTTCCAACGGAGTGGAGGTCTTCCTCTTCCTCTGCTTCCCGCGGCGGGTACTGCGTCGAATACTTTCAGAGCTGGAGTGTTTTCATCCATCCGGACAACATGACCTAGCCAGAGTAGCCGCTGTCTTTTAATTCGCTGAACTATGTCAATATCGTCGTATATCTCGTACAGCTCATCGTTCCATCGAATGCGATATTCGCCGTGGCCAACGCGCAAAGGACCATAAATCTTTCGCAGAACCTTTCTCTCGAAAACTCGCAACGTCGACTCATCCGTTGTTGACATCGTCCAAGCCTCTGCACCATATAGCAGGACGGGAATTATGAGCGACTTATAGAGTTTGGTTTTTGTTTGTCGAGAGAGGACTTTGCTTCTCAATTGCCTACTCAGTCCGAAGTAGCACCTGTTGGCAAGAGTTATCCTGCGTTGGATTTCTAGGCTGACATTGTTGGTGGTGTTTACGCTGGTTCCAAGATAGACGAAATTATCTACAACTTCAAAGTTATGACTGTCAACAGTGACGTGAGTGCCAAGTCGCGAGTGCGACGACTGTTTGTTTGATGACAGTAGATATTTCGTCTTGCCCTCGTTCAGTGCCAGACCCATTTGCGTTGCTTTCTTGTTCAGTCTGGAGAAAGCAGAACTAACAGCGCGGGTGTTAAGGCCGATGAGATCAATATCATCGGCATACGACAGCAGCTGTACACTCTTATAAAATATTGTACCTGCTCGATTAAGTTCTGAAGCTCGAATTGTTTTCTCCAGCAGCAGGTTGAAGAAGTCGCACGATAAGGAATCGCCTTGTCTGAAACCTCGTTTGATATCGAACGGCTCGGAGAGATCCTTTCCGATTATGACGGAACTTTGGGTGTTGCTCAACGTCAGCTTACACAGCCGTATTAGTTTTGCGGGGATAACAAATTCAGACATCGCGGCATAAAGGCAGCTCCTTTTCGTGCTGTCGAAAGCAGCTTTGAAATCGACAAAGAGGTGGTGTGTGTCGATTCTCCTTTCACGGGTCTTTTCCAAGATTTGGCGCATCGTGAATATCTGGTCGGTTGTTGATTTACCAGGTCTAAAGCCACACTGATAAGGTCCAATCAGTTTGTTGACGGTGGGCTTTAATCTTTCACACAATACGCTCGACAGAACCCTATATGCGATGTTGAGGAGGCTAATCCCACGGTAGTTGGCGCAGATTGTGGGGTCTCGGCCGGCAATTCATCGGCCCCTGCCGCTTTGTTGTTTTTCAGGCGGGCAATTGCTATTCGAACTTCTTCATGATCCGGCAATGGAACGTCTGCTCCATCGTCATCGATTGGGGTATCGGGTTCCCTTTCTCCTGGTGTTGTGCGTTCACTGCCATTCAGCAGGCTGGAGAAGTGTTCCCTCCATAATTTAAGTATGCTCTGGGCATCGGTGGCTAGATCGCCTTGGGGGATTCTACAAGAGTATGCTCCGGTCTTGAAACCTTCTGTAAGCCGCCGCATCTTTTCGTAGAATTTTCGAGCATTACCCCTGTCGGCCAGCTTATCAAGCTCTTCGTACTCACGCATTTCGGCCTCTTTCTTTTTCTGTCTACAAATGCGTCTCGCTTCCCTCTTCAACTCTCGGTATCTATCCCATCCCGCACGTGTTGTTGTCGATCGTAACGTTGCGAGGTAGGCAGCCTGCAAAATTGAGTACATGCGTTATGATTTTTTTTTTGGTTCTTAACGAATACATTTCTTCTCTGCTTATTTCATTAGAAACGCATATTCTTGTAAAAATAAAAATTTTAATTTACTTCATGCGTTAAGGTTTCATGAGCGCTCAAACTCGAAAAAGTTGAGCTTGGAATCACTTTTGCTCCCAACTATAAGTTAACACCTTAGTTCTTAGAACTACTCCACGCCAGCGGGAATAGTCCGCGTCAGCATTTTCCCATCAACTGATAAACTCTTCGTTACAACAATATCAGCGCGGTTTCACCTGTTGTCTAAATAACAACAGTAGCAGTTGAACAACAACAACAGCATCAGGTGCAGTAGCAGCAGTAACGCAGGGCTTATCCTTTTAAATTTTAGTTGTAATCCAGACTTTAACAACAGCACATAGTGCTGAATAAATAATTCATATTATAAAAATTGTAATTCGGAGTGCTGAATAAATAATTCGTATTATAAAAGTTTAATTTGGTTTTAATAATAAACAGAAGATGCAGAACAGCACATAGTGTTGAGGATTACTTGGCGCCCAACACAGATAGGACCAACTCAGACGAAACCATATCAAGGAGAATTATCAGAACGATCTTTAATATTTCCATGTAAGTACTCAGTGATCAATATAACAAAAAGAGAATAAATAAAGCTATAGATAAACAAAAAAATTTGTTGAAGTTAATTTAAAAAAATGGCGCCCTGGGTTAAATTATTAAATCTTTTCAAGTGTAAGCAAGACTTTTAAAGTGGCCCATAGAGCTAAATTGTTTAAATGACCATTAAAAAAGTGCACTAAAGAATAAATAAAATCGTTGATATAGTCAGGTTATAAGTGACATTAAAATTAATAAAGAGATATTGAGGGTAATAGTGACAGCTGTCGACAATGCAGCTACGGAAAGGACTATGACATCCTCTGAGAGGACAAGAGGTAAGCTGACAGAACGACTAAAAGGAATATGAAGCAGTGATTATAGACCCGACTATTCACGATAAGTTAATTGGAGGCAAGCTGCATTTGCTACCTAAAAATTGTTTGAAGGTTACGAAAATAGTCCGAAACACTACCAAGCGGTAGCAATAATAAGAAATAAAACTGTTGGTTCGGCCGACCAAGTATTGTCATCATTCAATATCGTGTTAAATTTTAAGGCGATCATCGCGCGTTTTGATTTTACTTATGCTGAAGTGCAATCAGTCTATTTGATTGAACAGGAAATGTCAACTCTTAGGCAAGATAAACTTTAAATTGCTGAGTTTTACGACGAAGAAAAGAAATTTACTTGCCCTTGATAATAAATAAAACGATTATGTTAAATGGGGGTAAAAAAGAACTGATAGAGTCTTCTTCTTCTTCTTCTTTACTGGCGTAGACACCGCTTACGCGATTATAGCCGAGTCGACAACTGCGCGCCAGTTGTTTCTTCTCTTCGCTACGTGGCGCCAATTGGATATTCCAAGCGAAGCCAGGTCCTTCTCCACTTGGTCCTTCCAACGGAGTGGAGGTCTTCCTCTTCCTCTGCTTCCCGCGGCGGGTACTGCGTCGAATACTTTCAGAGCTGGAGTGTTTTCATCCATCCGGACAACATGACCTAGCCAGAGTAGCCGCTGTCTTTTAATTCGCTGAACTATGTCAATATCGTCGTATATCTCGTACAGCTCATCGTTCCATCGAATGCGATATTCGCCGTGGCCAACGCGCAAAGGACCATAAATCTTTCGCAGAACCTTTCTCTCGAAAACTCGCAACGTCGACTCATCCGTTGTTGACATCGTCCAAGCCTCTGCACCATATAGCAGGACGGGAATTATGAGCGACTTATAGAGTTTGGTTTTTGTTTGTCGAGAGAGGACTTTGCTTCTCAATTGCCTACTCAGTCCGAAGTAGCACCTGTTGGCAAGAGTTATCCTGCGTTGGATTTATAGGCTGACATTGTTGGTGGTGTTTACGCTGGTTCCAAGATAGACGAAATTATCTACAACTTCAAAGTTATGACTGTCAACAGTGACGTGAGTGCCAAGTCGCGAGTGCGACGACTGTTTGTTTGATGACAGTAGATATTTCGTCTTGCCCTCGTTCAGTGCCAGACCCATTTGCGTTGCTTTCTTGTTCAGTCTGGAGAAAGCAGAACTAACAGCGCGGGTGTTAAGGCCGATGAGATCAATATCATCGGCATACGACAGCAGCTGTACACTCTTATAAAATATTGTACCTGCTCGATTAAGTTCTGAAGCTCGAATTGTTTTCTCCAGCAGCAGGTTGAAGAAGTCGCACGATAAGGAATCGCCTTGTCTGAAACCTCGTTTGATATCGAACGGCTCGGAGAGATCCTTTCCGATTATGACGGAACTTTGGGTGTTGCTCAACGTCAGCTTACACAGCCGTATTAGTTTTGCGGGGATAACAAATTCAGACATCGCGGCATAAAGGCAGCTCCTTTTCGTGCTGTCGAAAGCAGCTTTGAAATCGACAAAGAGGTGGTGTGTGTCGATTCTCCTTTCACGGGTCTTTTCCAAGATTTGGCGCATCGTGAATATCTGGTCGGTTGTTGATTTACCAGGTCTAAAGCCACACTGATAAGGTCCAATCAGTTTGTTGACGGTGGGCTTTAATCTTTCACACAATACGCTCGACAGAACCCTATATGCGATGTTGAGGAGGCTAATCCCACGGTAGTTGGCGCAGATTGTGGGGTCTCGGCCGGCAATTCATCGGCCCCTGCCGCTTTGTTGTTTTTCAGGCGGGCAATTGCTATTCGAACTTCTTCATGATCCGGCAATGGAACGTCTGCTCCATCGTCATCGATTGGGGTATCGGGTTCCCTTTCTCCTGGTGTTGTGCGTTCACTGCCATTCAGCAGGCTGGAGAAGTGTTCCCTCCATAATTTAAGTATGCTCTGGGCATCGGTGGCTAGATCGCCTTGGGGGATTCTACAAGAGTATGCTCCGGTCTTGAAACCTTCTGTAAGCCGCCGCATCTTTTCGTAGAATTTTCGAGCATTACCCCTGTCGGCCAGCTTATCAAGCTCTTCGTACTCACGCATTTCGGCCTCTTTCTTTTTCTGTCTACAAATGCGTCTCGCTTCCCTCTTCAACTCTCGGTATCTATCCCATCCCGCACGTGTTGTTGTCGATCGTAACGTTGCGAGGTAGGCAGCCTGTTTTCTCTCCGCTGCGACACGGCACTCCTCGTGGTACCAGCTGTTCTTTTGCACTTTCCGAAAACCAATGATTTCGGTTGCAGCTGTACGTAAGGAGTTTGAAATGCCGTCCCACAGTTCCCTTATACCGAGTTGTTGACGAGTGCTCTCAGAGAGCAGCAGTGCAAGCCGAGTAGAAAAACGTTCGGCTGTCTGTTGTGATTGCAGCTTCTCGACGTAGAACCATCCTTGTGTTTGTTGGCGTGCGTTTTTTGCTGCACAGAGGCGGGTGCGAATTTTGGCTGCAACAATATAGTGGTCCGAGTCGATGTTAGGACCTCGGAGCGCACGCACATCTAAAACACTGGAGACGTGTCTTCCGTCTATCACAACATGATCGATCTGGTTGGTGGTTTTTCGATCCGGAGACAGCCAGGTAGCTTGATGTATTTTCTTATGCTGGAATCTAGTACTACAGATAACCATATTTCGGGCCCCGGCGAAGTCGATCAGCCTCAGCCCATTTGGGGATGTTTCCTCGTGGAGGCTGAATTTACCGACCGTAGTGCTGAAGATACCTTCTTTGCCCACCCTGGCATTGAAGTCGCCAAACACGTTTTTGACATTGTGGCGGGGGCATCTCTCATAAGTGCGCTCCAAGCACTCATAAAAGGCATCTTTGGTCACATCGTCCTTCTCTTCCGTCGGGGCGTGGGCGCAAATCAGCGATATGTTGAAGAACCTCGCTTTGATGCGGATTGTGGCTAGACGTTCATTCTCCGGAGTGAATGATAGTACTCGGCGACGGAGTCTCTCTCCCACCACAAATCCAACACCAAACTTGTGCTCCTTTATATGGCCACTGTAGTAAATGTCACAAGGACCTACTCGTCTCTGTCCTTGTCCCGTGCATCGCATTTCTTGGACGGCGGTGATGTCAGCCTTTATCTTTACGAGGACATCTACCAGCTGGGCAGCGGCACCTTCCCAATTAAGGGACCGGACATTCCAGGTGCATGCAATCCAATCATAGTCCTTAATTCGTTTGCCATGGTCGTCATAAAAAGGGGGGTCTCTCATCCGAGGCTGTTTATGACTATTCACTGGGGGTGTTTTTTTACGTGGCGGGTCCCAAACCCAGCGCACAACCCTAAGTACTTCTCACTTTAGCTCGCCTTCAAACGGATGTTCTTAGGCTACCCAGAGGATACTTGGTCAAAGACCGGAAGTCGTGAGCTGCTTGAGTCATATGTAAAAGAATCGTTTCTGGCCACTCCCAAGTGAATGGCGATCAGAGAACTTTCCTCACTTACGTGAACTTCTACACATGACTCCATCCTTCTGATAGAGTCACTTTGCCAAAAATATAGGCAAGATGCCTTTAGGGGTTTTGTTTCTGGCTTGCGGAATTTAATGAGCGACATCATGTTGTTCGCAACCTAAAGACATGCCTAGTCCCTTGAATTGGAAGCCAATCGTGCTCGATTTTCGTTTTTAAATTCTTTCCACAATAGAATGGATTCAGCTAAAGGGGGGAAAATGGTGAACGAACAACTGCTCCACACTACGCTTATAAACAAGTGGAGAAAAAGCATGTATATGCGGAAACCCCTATGGAGGTTGATCTGACTCTGTTGCACTACAGACAAGGAGGGAATAATAATCCCAATCGGAGAGCTGAGCGTGATTCTCAGAGAACCCGAATGGCATCCCGAAGGCCGGCGGCCTATAATAACAACCCACACCCCCAAGAAAGGGAAACAATGAAAAGACCTCGCGAGAGCGATAGGCAAAATATTTCGAAAATGCAAAGGGTTAATCACTTAACCCAAGATTCGGTTGAAAATTTTAGTGAAAATGAGTCACAATGTGAATTTTTGGAAGAAATAAGTTTTTTAGACGTAGATCGCTCCTGCCCTATGTAGATACGACACTGGGCGACCGATGAAATTGTTGATCGATACCGAAGCGGGGAATAGTTGTATTAAAACCAATGAAAATTCAAAAGGGGTAAGGAACATAGAAAACTCATGTAAAGTAAGATCCATCCACGGAACTGCCGTGATAAAGGAAAGGTGCTTGAAAGCGCAAAATTAGACTTACAGAAGGGACCCATTCACTATAATGGTGGTGAAAAAAATTACCTTATTATGATTGTAAAAATGTCAACAAAATTGCTGGAAATGGGAATTCTCCTAAGGAACCAGGGAATACAGAAAAGATTTCTTTTATATTGGAAAAACATCCATTACTACGTGATGGAAATACTCGTTCTTCTCGATCTCCATATAATAATCCTATATGGGTTGTCGACAAAAAAAGGGATAGATGAGAACGGGAGGAAGAAGATGAGGATGGTAGTTGATTTTAGGAAACTGAACGTCAAAACAGCTTCGGACAGGTATACCGTTCCAGATACTTCAGTCATTTTAACAAATATAAGAAAATCTGCATTTTTTACGACACTTTACTTAAAGTCAGGGGTCCACCAAATTAAGTTGGCGGAGAAGGACAGGGAAGAGACTGCCTTCTCTGTAAATAATGGAAAATACAAGTATTGTAGACTTCCTCTCGGGCTGAAAAATATACCCGCAATTTTCCAAAGGGCAATTGATGATGTTCTCAGAGATGAAATAGGGAAAGGCTGTCATGTTTACATCAATGATGTAATCATCTTCTCAAGCAATGAAGAGGATCATTACAGAGACATCGAAAGAATTTTAAAGAAACTTTACTAAGCCAACATGCGAGTTTCAATGGAAAAATCAAAATTTCTTAGGGAACAAGTGGAATTCCTTGGATTTATTGTTTCGAAGGAAGGGATAAAAACATGCCTTGATAGAGTCAATGACATTCTGAATTATAAAACGCCTAACACTCTTCGTGGTTTACGATCATTTTTGGGACTATCTGGTTACCATAGGAAGTTTGTTAAAGACTATGCCTCCATAGTAAAGCCTCTGTCAAGATACTTAAGGGGAGAAAATGGTCACGCGAGAACGAATCAATCAAAAAATGTCAAAATTGAGTTGGACAACAACGCGTTGATGGCTTTCGAAAAAGTTAAAAGAATTTTATCTTCTAAGGAATTTTTATCTTCTACTATATCGTGATCACAATATACCATTTGACTTAACAACAACTGACCCTTCAGCATGCTCTTTTGAGATGGCATTATCTTAAGGCAATATGTCGTTTCGTTATCGAACACAGAAGAGAATTATGCTACCAATGAAAGGGAGCTTTTAGCGATAGTGAGGGCACTTCTGAAGCTGCGAAACTATTTGTACGGAGTAAAACAGCTGAATATTTTTACCGATCATCAGCCTTCCTTCGCTGTCTCGGATAAGAGTCCAAACGCGAAAATAAAACGCTGGCGAGCATTTTTGGAAGAGTTTTCACTTAATTTCATTCTAAACCCGGTAAGAATAATCATGTTGCCAATGCATTGTCACGACAACACATTAATGCAATAGAGAAGGAATCTTCATCTATTACTATGCATAGCGAAGAATCTCTAACAGAAGTTATTCGTAAAGTGGAAAACCCTGTTAATTCATTTCGAAATCAGATAATTCTGGAAGAAGGAAATGTCACAACCAAGAAAACAAAATTTATTTTGAAGTCAAGGATAAGGCATCAAATTACATTTAAAAACCTTCAGGATCTACTAGAATTGATTGGTGAATGCGTTAATCCTGATATAGTTAACGCTATTCATTGCAGTCTGCCTGTTTTGGGCAAAATGCAGGACGAGCTTGTAAGGTAATTCCCGTCAATAAAATTTCGTCACACAATGAGACAAGTTAATGATATTTTTAATGAAGACGATCAAAACGAAGTACAGGCAATAGAACATAACAGAGCGCATCGCTCTATCCGAGAGAACATTAAACAGGTATTTAACGACTACTATTTTCAAATATGCAGAAGAAAATAAAGGAAATTACTGCCAACTGCAAAATTTGTAAAGAAGCCAAGTACGAACGCCATCTGACTAAACCAGACTTAAGAAAGACTCCGATACCATCCCCTCCTGGGGAAATATAGATATTTATTCCACTGATAAACATAATTTTTTAACCTCCATAGACAAATTTTCAAAATTCGCTATAGTTATTCCAATTGCATAAAGTGAGGCAATTGTTGAGCTTTATTACAAATCCTTAATTCTTTTGTAAATACGAGGAAGGTGACGATTGATAACGAAAAGTCACTGAACTCACAAACAATAAAGTTCCTTCTTAAGGATCATTTTAGAGCAGAAATTTTTACAACCTTTCCATAGCACAACAAATGGGCAGATAGAGAGATTTTATAGCACCTTAACTGAAATCGCTAAATGTACTAAACTAGAACAATCTATAAATGACACCAATGTACTAATACTTCTTGCTACTGCAAAATACAATAGATCAGGAGATAAAGTTTATGTTCTTCTTCTTCTTCTTAACTGGCGTAGACACCACTCACGCGATTATAGCAGAGTTAACAACAGACGTCGAATACTTTCAAAGCTGGAGTGTTTTCGTCCATTCGGACAACATGACATAGCCAGCGTTGCCGATGTCTATTAATTCGCTAAACTATGTCAATGGCGTCATATATCTCATACAGCTCATCGTTCCATCGAATGCAATATTCGCCGTGGCCAACGCGCAAATGACTATAAATCTTTCGCAGAACTTTACTCTCGAAAACTCGCAACGTCGACTCATCAGTTGTTGACATCTTCCACGCCTCTGTACCATATAGCGGGACGGGAATTTTCAGTTACTTATAGAGTTTTGTTTTTGCTCGTCGAGATAGGATTTCACTTCTCAATTGCCTACTCAGTCCGAACTAGCACCTATTGGCAAGAGTTATCTTGCGTTGGATTTCCAGGCTCACATTGTTTGTGGTATTTACGCTGGTTCCAAGATAGACGAAATTATTTACAACTTCAAAGTTATGACTACCAACAGAGACGTGAGTGCCAAGTCGCGAGTGTGACGACTGTTTGTTTGATGACAGGAGATATTTCGTCTTGCCCTAGTTCACAGCCAGACCCATTTGGTTTGCTTCCTTATCCAGTCTGGAGAAAGCAGAACTAACGGCGCGGGTATTGAGGCCGATAATATCTATATCATCGGCATACGCCTGCAGCTGTACACTCTTATAGAAGATATTACCTTCACTATTTAGTTCTGCAGCTCGAACTATTTTCTCCATAAGCAGGTTGAAGAAGTCGAACGATAAGGAATCGCCTTGTCTGAAACCTCGTTTGATATCGAACGGCTCGGAGAGGTCCTTTCCGATTATGACGGAACTTTGGGTGTTGCTTAACGTCAGCTTACATAGCCGTATTAGTTTTGCGGGGATACCAAATTCAGACATCGCGGCATAAAGGCAGCTCCTTTTCGTGCCATCGAAAGCAGCTTTGAAATCGACAAAGAGGTGGTATGTGTCGATTCTCCTTTCACGGGTCCTTTCCAAGATTTGGCGCATGGTAAATATCTGGTCGGTTATTGATTTGCCAGGTCTAAAGCCACACTACTAAGGTCCAATCAGTTTGTTGACGGTGGGCTTTAATCTTTCACACAATACGCTCACACAATACGCTCAATATAACCTTATACGCGATGTTGAGGAGACTTATCGCACGGTAGTTGGCGCAGATTGTGGGATCTCCCTTTTTATTGATTAGGAATTACACACTTAAATTCCAATCGTTGGGCACTCTTCCGTCCGACCATATTGTACAAAGAAGCTGATATATGCTCCTCATCAGTTCTTCGCCGCCGTGTTTGAATAGCTCGGCCGGCAATCCATAGGTCCCCGCCGCTTTGTTGTTATTTAGGCGGGTAATTGCTATTCGAACTTCTTCCTGGTCGGGCAATGGAACGTCTGCTCCATCGTCTTCGATTGGGGAATCGGGTTCGCCTTCTCCTGGCGTTGTGCGTTCACTGCCATTCAGCAGGCTGGAGAAGTGTTCCCTTCATAATTTAAGTATGCTCTGGGCATCGGTGGCTAGATCACTTTGGGGGGTTCTACAAGAGTATGTAGAGAACAACATTATTCCCCAGAAAAAGTGGTGCAAATTTGGAACGTATGTTGTGCTCTTCATAATATTTGCACTCTTTTTAATGTGGAATCACCTGCCAATATAGCTATAGAAGTTGAAGAAGTCGATGCTAGTTATAGTGAAACCATAGGAAATGCAAATGAAACCAATATTGCTAAACGTTTAAGGGATCAAATAAAAAACAGTATGATTACTTTATAAACATATAACAATATTTAATAAAGTAAACTTTTTAATTGTTCACATTTATTTGATTAAAATTCACATTAATGATATAAAGCTTTAGTCTCTTGCACATGTGTATATATGTATATCTATATATGTCAGTATTATATATGTAATAAAAACTAAAAACTATCAAATCAACACAGAATACATTTTTAAATCTAAACAATTCATTTAAACTATTAATATAAAAAATAATAATTATCAGTAAATATTAAAAAATAAGGAACAGACTTCAATGTCAATAACTAAAATACAACATTTTTATTGGCCGGACCGTTCAATTTTTAGCATTTGCTTTTTTAGTTCTAATGTTGCAAATTTCCTTATTTAAAAGGCTTTCCTTTGCGGAGCGACTCTTTGACGTGAACAATGTGGTATTTCATCCACTGGCGTTGGTTCATTCTGTCGGAATTCGTCGGTTGTGATGTCTGACCCACTTGGTTGCGTTAAATGTGCTGCACCAAATTCTAAGGTGCCGCTTATTCCACTGACGGATTTTTCCATTGCCAGTAGCTCACTAAGATGCTCCTCCAACGGTGTTAAGTAGCAATGACTTAGAAGACCACCACCAGTTCCAGAGATACTTAGTTTGTTCCGCCGCATTTTTGCTTTCAAATGGGTTTTATAATACGACAAAACCTTTAAATAATTAAGTAATATGTGCTTCAAAAATCATTTATAATTAATCTTTTTTAACTTTTCCCATTTTAAAACATCACGCGATGTTGGCCCCGCAGCATTAAGGTCATATACAGTTGTCCTTTGTAAAGTTCCGAATATGTTTTCTAACAATTAATTAAAATTTTGAATTGTATTGGGTTTGTTTATTTATTTTTAGAATGTTCCCTGTTAAATAATTTTTTTTAATTAAAACTACAAATATGCATTATAAACTTACATTTTTTGTCCGTTGCGCTTGCCAGTTTGATATCGAATTAAAAATTCAACACAGAGTACTGCCATTGCGAAGGGGTAAAAATAAATGCGCAAAACGCAATTTCCAATGCGCTTGTCGCCTTACAGAGTAACCCCCAAGAAATTATCGAATTCAATAACCGTAAATTTTTCATAAACACTCAGATACAACATCAAATTGATAAATTGACTGAGACTGTTAACAAAATGATTGCTAATATAAAAACAACCGACATTGACACTGGTCATCTTTTCGAATTACTAATGGCCAGAAATAGAGCAAAAAAAAGAAATGTGCTGTCGTGGGACACCAAGTTTGAACGAAGTTCCTTCGGATAATGTAGGATCGATACAATTTGCAAAAAAAATTGTGCTTAATTCTATTTTAATTCAAATTTCGCTGATTAGTTTTTATTTAAGTGCAGATAAGTATTAAGAAATTTTAGTATTTTAAGAAATAATGAATTACGTAAAATAAAAAAATAATTCAAATTATATCTAAATAAAAATTGGTAAATATTTTTTTGTTTTAAATTATCAGTTGTTATTACAAATGATATAATAGAGCTATTTTATGCTTTTATTTGTAAAATAACGTCAAGTTTGTTAGAGCTGTGAATAATTTTACATTCTACATATTAGTGGCATCACCACTCTACCTCCTCTTTCTATCTTCCATTCTCCTGTCAACTCTACTGTCGTCCTACTGCCGTTGGTAAATATAGGAAATATTCAAGTTAGCGGGAACGACAACTGTTGGCCTGCAGTCGTGTAGTCGTGCAGCTGTCAAAATAACAGTGTCCTTAAGAACGTCTGTATTTTAATATTTGACAGATGTAGTTTGCAGTCTGTCGCGCTCTATGTGTTCCGCACTTCACTCAAAACTAATTTGCATACACAATAATGTTACAGATTTTCATGCCTAATTATTTTGCAAAACCTAAAGGTAGGATATAACTAGCGATCTTGGAGTCTGTTTTCTTACGGGTTATTTCTTACAGTCTTTTTCTTACGGGTTATTTCCTCAAAGCCTGCGCCAAAAAATATGCAACAATTCAACGCCCCATAAACGTACTTAGTGCAAGCACAATTCTCAAGTGGTGAACACAATGACTGCGACAGCATGGCCGGAATGCCCACAAGACAACACAGCTGTCCATTTTGCATGTACACAATATCGTTGTGGCCATACTAATACCTTTCACTTCTATGAAATTTTAATATTTTGTTCAAAGTGAAATTTTTTATGCAAAAAATAAGTAAAAATTGGTAAATATTTTTTTGTTTTTAATTATCAATTGTTATTACAAATGATATAATAGAGCTATAATAGAGCTATTTCATGCTTTTATTTGTGAAATAACGTCAAGTTTGTTAGAGCTGTAAATAATTTTACATTTTACATATTAGTGACATCATCACTCTACCTCCTCTTTCTATCTTTCATTCTACTGTCAATTCTACTGTCGTCCTACTGCCGTTGGCAAATATAGGAAATATTCAAGTTAGCGGGAACGACAACTGTTGGCCTGCAGTCGTGTAGTCGTGCAGCTGTCAAAATAACAGTGTCCATAAGAGCGTCTGTATTTTAATATTTGACAGATGTAGTTTGCAGTCTGTCGCGCTCTATGTGTTCCGTACTTCACTCAAAACTAATTTGCATACACAATAATGTTACAGATTTTCATGCCTAATTCTTTTGCAAGACCTAAAGGTAGGATATAACTAGCGATCTTACAGTCTTTTTCTTACGCGGTAGCAGCAATTCTCCTGTTGTCTAAACAACAACTACAGCATCAGGTGCAATAACAACAGTAATATTATATACATATGTGAATGTTAGTTGCTTTGTTACGCATTCTCACCGAAAGCCTTTATACAATTACTGGTATTAGAAAATACATACGATACTTATTATTAACAAAAATACAATTTTTTGGGGATTATGATAAGTTTAAATATTGCAGATATGATTGTTTGTAAAAAAAATTTAAAATATAACAAAACAAAAATGCGTCAATGTTTTATATTAGACCAACATGTGTTTTTCTGGTTGGCATCACCGCCATGGATCAGAGTATCAGCGCGGTATGGTTTTCGTGTACACACTGTTTAAATGAGTTAAGCACCTACACCCTCTTCCCGGTAAAACTGGCGCATCCTAATACAACGGATGACACTACAACACAACTCAACACATCTGTACACCAACCCACTCAACAAAAAGGATGGGCAACGTGAAAACAGACTCACTTTGTCACACACATTTGTTCATATTACATTCGCATATTAACTGCCTCTTGCCTACGCTACTCCACCGCGAATCTACATTGTGATCTCGATACGTGGAAACTCGATCGCCAGCGCCGGCAAATAATCTTCGGCATTGGATTCTCGCCGCCGCGCTTGTTGACATTTTGTACAAATAAAACTTACAACATTTACAATATTTAAATTTATAATTTATATTTTGAAAATAAAATGAAAATTTATTTTTATTTAAGAGCGTGTGCTCTATATAAATTTTGTATCTTAATTGTTCACTCACTATGTATTTAGTTATTATCTTTTAATAATGATTTTTGATAATTTGGTTAAACTTTTCAATACGAGCGAAGCCGCGGGTAGAGTTAGTAAGTGATAATTTGTAAATAGGCAGATACTATAAGTCATTCATTATTTTTTAAGTTATTATATAATGCTTGGTTTTTATTTGCAGCAATAATTTCATACTAGTTATTTTCATTATTTTTATAATGATGCATATGCATGTACAATAATTAATATTTTTTACATTCAATGCTATCCTTCAGCTTACCTAATTAAATAAATATTTATTTTAGTAAGTTTTCTGGTTATTCTAACTGAGTTATGTCCCAACTAGAGGTTCCTGACGTATTTCTGATTTAAGTTTCACAAACTCTTTGGCGACTTCATCATTATTACGTTGTGATAAAATGCGTAAAATCGTCCAACCCGTTTCATCCATCTGTATACGACGCTGCAGGGGTAGCCAACAAGCAACCGAACCCTGAAAGTTTTAAAACGAAACATAATTGATCAAAACTATCGGCTTGTGCACGAAACATTTAATAAGTTAACTGCAGATGTTTTCCATAGTGTCTGTAAATTAGCAAGAAAGAAGTTAGCAAGGACTATGTTGGTGTGGAATGAAGAGTTTGTACTTTCACAACTTATAAGGATAAACCTGGGTGCATATTTTCAATTATTGGGACACTTTGTACTAAAAAATGTTGGACTTGAATTCAATATTCAACGAAAGTGTAGGTAAATCGTCCTGAAAAAATAATATTTAATCCACATCTACATATATCGATTGGTTTTAGGTGTGACAATCAACCGTTAGGTGAAGAAAGCGTTTATGCATGGTGAGAGAGCAGAAAAACTTTGCAATCGGTTCTAACTAAACCTATTACAGTAAAAATAATCAGTACAACAATGTTATTGCAGAAATGTGCAATATATAAAACATTATCAAAGAAGTGTATTTCCAAAGTATTGTACTGTCAAAGAATTGTATTTCCAAAGTAATAAACCTTGCAAATAAATGAAATAGAATATCAAATTTTTACCTTTTCCGATATGTCTTTTAATGGTATAACTGCAACACCAACTAAGCGATCTTCTCTAGCAAAGCAATAGTCTTTAACACAGATATGCAATTCAAAGAACTCCAACTGCTCCTCGTTGCCAATCGTGCTGCGTATATCAGGGTTAAATATGCGCTTTATACATATAAAATGAATAGTTGAAAATACATATATTAGTTCTTACAAATTAAATGTTTCATTATATTTTGGCGACCAATTGTTCGACTTGGACTTTGTTGCAAATTTTCGTTTCCTATCCTGTAAATGTGGTCCGATCAAATTAATTTCAATAAATGGACGAAACATTCCTGACGCTATTTGCCATTTTATATCATTTGCAGCGACAACTGGAAATAGCGAATGAATGAACGCATACGGCTTATCTCTGTATTTATGTTAACATTATATTCAAGTATATTTTCATAAATTTATTGTGATTTCGTGCTCAATTTTTTTTTATTACTTGCATTATTTTATTACCTTTTACGTTAACTTTGTGCTCGCCAGTACCGGGATGTGAGAAAAGATCAATTTGTACTGATATTTCACCAACACTTTCCTCTTGATTTTCCGGATCAACTGGAAAAAGTAGTAAAGAACACAAATTTGTTTATTGTTTTTATTCCTCAAGCGACATTTAAGAACTTTTTTAAAAGAATATGATATAAATATCATATGTCATAACATATTTAAATGTACTTGTATGTACAAATGTACTTTTACGCTAATTTAAAAATATTTACTCACTTTCATGTACTTGACTGGAGATAAAAGTTTTGATAAGCGTGTCTGTCATTTGGGTGTATAAGCTTAAAGCGTATCGTAAACTTTGTAATTCAGGCGACTTCTCAAGGAATGTTTTTTTCAGTCCATTACCAGCAGCATGGAAATATTGCTTGATGGTATCTAAGGCAACATCTAATACAGCACATTGTTTAGGTGACAAATTTTTTTCGACCTCCTTGGAAATATCCATAACACCGCTAAGAGCACTCTTAACATCTTGTTTGCCAGACATATGACTTTTGAACAATCTTCCCATATCTTCAATTTTGGCATTCGAAGCAAGGTTCTTGGCATTATCTGTTAGATGTTTAAACATCATCTGTAAATGTAAAATAGGATTTAGGTACAATCTTTAGTATAACATTTTGATTTGAGCTCACGCTTTTATCAGTCATTGGAGGTAACACGATCGTCTTCTCCAATATACGCATAACAATTTTCCATAGCTCTTTGAGCAACCGTTTAAGTACAGTTTTTTCGCAGGATTGAGCATAAAGTGTTAATGAACCATCCAGCAAATCCATCAGTGGTCGGAGGACCTCATCAGCTTCAACTGCAACAACATTTCCTTGTGCAGTTTGATTGAAATTCATATTATTACCTCCTTTAACAGAAAGCAGTAGATCTCCTAACTCTCGAACGGACTGTGTTATACGTGGTTCAAGGCTGTAACAGAGGAAAATGTAAGAATTCATGAACATAGAGAAAATAAAATAGGGCTTGGAGACAAAAAAAAAACGAACACTAAAAGAAAGAGAAAATGTTAAATGTGTAAGTAACTTGTAAAATATTATCCAATATGTTATTTTTAATTTCCCTATAATTAACATTTATTCCAAAGTTAAATTTTCCTATAACATAAGGATCAAGATAACCACTTACATACCTGACAGCAAACTGTGATGCCAAGTCATCTAAAGCCATATTTAGGTTCTGCTGTAATTCTTTTAGTATATTCGCAGCATCTTCTTCTAGCTTATCTCCACCCATTGATTCGAACATTTTTTCTAATTGAACTCTCAGTTGCTGTATATTATTCATGAGTATGCAAGCCTGTTAAATATTCTTATTACTTAATTTAATAGTATCCATAGACCGGTTTTACCTACAATTCTTTCATCTTTCATATGATCAGGAAACTCTTTCTTGACGATATCGGCATATGCAATCAGTACTTTTACGATTGTTTTAGCAAAACGCCTCATGTAACGCTTCCAGATTTCTGGATCCGGACACTCGAGTTTGCTAACAACATCGAAACACTGTGTTAATTGTGTAAATACATCAACAACTGAGTTGGAAAATAACGCATGCTCGCTACTCTTTTGGAACTGTAATTAAAAACAAAGTAATTATGATTAAAATTTAGAATAGCATCCCCGGATTTCGGGGATAACCTGGGTATCACTGGAAAGGTAACGTTCTCCAGATCACGAAAATATATATATATATAGTTGCCGCTGACTTATAGTTTTAAAGATATTTGCATTTAAAGTTGAAAAATTGACAACTTTTACATTCAACATTTCCGCGCCAGCACTTCAAAATAACCATGGCAGCACTTTTCTTATTGTGCAAATGCAGAGAATTTAACTAAACCAAAATAATTGAAATAAAGCTTTATTTACAGCAAATATTAAAAAAAATTAATATACAAAAACGTTATAGTGAAGTGTTAGTAAGTGAAAAGTGCATAATATAAGTCAAAAAGTTATTCCCAATATACAAATTATCAATGTAAAAGTTGTCAATTTTTCAACTTTAAATGCAAATATCTTTAAAACTATAAGTCAGCGGCAACTATATATATATATATTTTTTTTTGTGATCTGGAGAGCGTCGCCTTTCCAATGATGCCCATTTTATTCCCGAAATCCGGGGATGCTATTCTAAATCCCAGCTGTAATTATTAAGATGAATATGTATTTATTCGTTATTCACCCCATCTTTCTTATCACGGTTGAATGCACCATGTAAGTATTCTAAGGACACGTCATCATTTTCGTTTAACCATTGCATGACGAAAGGCTCAAACCAGGCTGGATATTCGGGAACTGCACCCTTATATGGAGGCACCTCTTTAACATAATTACTGTAGAGCCATTTTACACGAAAATGTAGATTCATATATGCCGATGATTTACAAAGGCGATGCTGTTCGTGTTCTTCTAATGCGTACTTCATATCAACAGCGAATAGACTCCACATCGTTGCTGCAGATAGCTGATAAATTAAAAAAAAATATAAAGTAATTGTTGACGTATATCTTCTGCATATTCCTCTGGAAAGTAAATTTCATATTAATTTAAACAAATTTTCTTTAAATGATTACGCACTCGACTTATTTTGTTCACAATATGGCCGCATATATTGCTGCCACCCCCTTTTATTTATAATTCGCTCCATGCATTAACATTTTGCAAAAGTAAGCAATTAAAAATCATAAGATAAAAACAAATAATCGAGTAAAGACCAGTGCACACAAATTGTTAATAATAATATAAACAAATAGAGTACAAAACAAATAGATAAAAAACAAAAAAAAAAACAATGATTTCTGTTTCTTAAATGCCTACTTCAACTTTGTCGGCCCAGCAATAACAACAATTACTGGCAATAAAAAGTGTAACGGCGATGATGTGTTATCGAGGCGATCAGCTGAAAAGGAAACAAAGCATAGGACGCAGACAGCAAAAGCAGCGGAGAACAACAACAACAAATGCGCTGATAGCAACCAGTTAGCAGGTACCAGCAATTACGCATGCAGCGAAGAATAACATAAAGCAAGGTGAAAATGTACCAATAAAAAAGGCCAGTTTGTACAAACTGGCATTGACCGCAAAATTAACATAAAAAGGAAATTAAGACATTCAAAGTCCGCGGTCAATCAAAAAAATTTCAAGGTGGTACACCAAATAAGAATAAACCGGAAGTTTTAAATGGCAACAGATTTGCCTTACTAAGCAAAAGATCAGACGACGATGCTCTAGGGTACCACCACAATGTCAAACCACCTCCAATATATGTGCGCGAGCGTAGCATAATACTCTTGTTGCTGAATTGAGTAAAATTGTAGGTACTTACAAATTTTCATGTAGTGCCTTTGAAGAAAGGCAATGTAGATGAAACAAAAATTCAGTCCTACACTGAAAAAAGTTTTGTGGAAATCGTTAAATTTTTGTCAAATAAAAAACAAGAATTTTTATTCGTATCAATTGAAAAGTTCCAATGGCCTAGTTGTTGTAATTAAGGTTATGGGGTCCGCCGTAGGCTCCAGTGAAGTCAAAGAAGCATTGGAAAAATGCGGATTTGGTATTAAAACTGTTGTAAAAATATTTAATAGAAACAAAGTACCCCAGACAATGTTTAAAATTAAATTGTTGCCGAACTCAAATCAACTTTAAAGAAATGAAACACACCCAATACATAATTTGAAATAATAGGTTGTCAAAAAAGTCTTGCGGTATTTTTATTAAAGGATTTATTGAATTTATTGAAATGGTTTATAACGGTTTGATGACTCATAAACAGCTCTTGACCGATGCTACGGCTACTACTATGCCGGTCTCTTTCGACCAATTCAGCGATTTTATAGCAATTTTCGACGACAGGCCTTCCGGAGCGCGGCGCATCTTCGACCACCTCTACACCAGAACGAAAACGTTGAAACCATCGTTGTGTGGTGGAAACTGTATCGGGTCCATAAACTTCACAAATTTTTTTAGCGGCTTGAGATGCATTTTTGCCTTTATCGTAGTAGTACTGTAAAATATGCCGTATTTTCTCTTTATTTTGCTCCATGTTTGCGACGCTATAACTCACTCTTAAAAGATACGACAATCAATCAAACACGTGTTAGCGCGTGAAATGAGCTTTCCAAAAAGGTATAGCATGACCCGATACGACGAATAAAACTAGAACTACGCGCTTTCAGCGCCAACTAGCGAAAAAGCCGCAGGACTTTTTTGACAACCAATTATTTTCTGCATAGTAGAGTAACTGTTTAAGAACCACATAAAAGAAACGTTCCGGTGGACTAACTGCCAGTGTTTGTGTGGTATCTGGTGATTTACATCCCTTTTCAAAATGCACCCTTAGAAAATACGAATTAAATAAAAAATGCAGCAGTTGTGGAGGAAATCACACTGGGTTGTCCTGTATAAGTTAGTGGATCGACCCTCATCTCAGCATACCTGACACCATCAACAACAACCTGTTTATTTCCACTTTGCATTTGTGTAGGCTCGATAGGCTTAGTTTTTTAAGCAAAAGAAATTGTATTGAAACAGAAAAAGAATCAGAATAAATGTGACTGCCGAAGTGAGTACATTTCTGTTTTTTTAATTTTGATTGCCGAAGTTTCCGGTTTTTTGATTGGCGCTCAACGTGGGGCCTGTCGTAAAAACAAACATCCTTCATTGTAAGCAGATTCTCCAGCAAGGATAAATCTCAAATCAAAGGATAGCCCGGCAGGCTAAGGACCTCATCAACGAATTATTAAATCATCAACGAATTATTAAATCATCAACGAATTATAAAATCATCAAAGAATTATAAAATCATCAACGAGTTATAAAACCATCAACGAATTATAAAATCATCAACGAATTGTAAAAATCATCAACGAATTATAAAATAATCAACGAATTATAAAATTTAAAGGACTCAACGATCCTCGCTTCAATCATTAGATCTCAACATACCCAGTAATTTTCATAAAGAATATTTGTAAGTAATTATTCAAGATTATTTCTTGTGGTGATTAGGTGTTATTATTAGTGAAAAATTTCAATATCAAAGCGAATGTTTAAAAAATGAATTTAATTTTTATGGCATCTAAGTACTTCCTTCCTTAAATTTGATTTTTTCGTTTCTTTATAAAAATTGCTGAAACCATAGTAATTTGTCCTGTAAAGAGTTTGAATTATTTTCACCCAAGTCCTTGCTTTGGGAGTGCCTTTTCAAAGGGCATACGGTTTCGGTTTAAAAAAAGAAAATTGTGTTTTATAAGTTACGTGATCAAAAATGAGTGTTACGCGTGAACAAGTAATAGAAATAGTGAAGAAAAGCAATGAAGAAATTAAGCAGGGATTGGCGGAGCAAATTTGCCGCCTTTTTCAAGCTCTTGATCGGCTAATTCCATCTAGCGGGGAAACTTACTTAGCGGTAAGCATTGATCCTACAGTTAGTTCAGATAATTTAAGTTTAGATTTAATAAAATCTCTCCCAGAATTTAAAGGGGAAGCCTCAGCGTATCCCGCTTGGCGCACTGCAGCTCATTTTGCTATGAGCTATTATAAAGAACATTCAGAAAAATATTATGTCGCTATGGGAATTTTCAGAAATAAAATTACAGATTCAGCTAATATATAACACGGTTCTTAATTTTAAGGCAATAATCGCAAGGTTGGATCAGACATATGCGGATAAGGATGTTTTAGAAAATGAATTAAGTATTTTGAGGCAAGGCAATCTATCGATTGCTGATTATTACGATAAAGTTGATAAACAACTGACATTAATTATTAATAAGCTAATTATGTCCCATAATGGTAACTCTGAAGTTGTCGCTGCTCTCAATGAGAGAGCAAGGGAAAACGCACTTCGTGTATTCGTTTCGGGTCTTCGTAGACCATTATGTGACATACTCTTTTCCACTAGGCCAAAGGACCTTCCAACTGCGCTTGCAGTTGCTCAGGAGCTTGAAACTAACCACAAAAGGTATGATTTTGCGCGTATATTTGCCGTAGGAAATTCAAAGACGCCGAATATTCCTGTTACATCTCAGGGCCGTCAGCTTTTTTTTAGGAATCAGCTAAATCATCGCACTTATTCAAATCACAACAATAGACCAACTCCTATGGAAGTTGATCACAGTATTCCTTCTACTCGGCAACATGCGAATCCTTACACCAACAATGCTCTTCAAAAGCGAGACAGTAACCATTTGCCCAACCCAGATCCTCCCATTAATACTTCTCGACCACAACAAAATCCAATCCTTTTCCAGCCCACAGTTTTTAAGCGTGGTCGCGATCAAACATACTCTAATAGATCACCATTCCCTAAGGTACAAAGGGTAAACTATATGCCACATGAAATAGCAATAGCCAATTCTATCAATAATTACATAGAAGGAGGTCAGGATAAGCATGAGTACGATTATGGTTGCGATCAGGAAAATGATTACAACACCAATGACTGTCATGAAGATATTGAG
Organism: Bactrocera correcta; assembly: GCA_027475135.1. Taxonomy (NCBI): domain Eukaryota; kingdom Metazoa; phylum Arthropoda; class Insecta; order Diptera; family Tephritidae; genus Bactrocera; species Bactrocera correcta. The sequence goes on along the minus strand of CM050325.1, from coordinate 148,920,752 downwards.
AGTAACTTTGCAGACGAAATCAACCATTTAAACTAAGTTCGCTCCTGCCATTTATTACGAAAAAAACGGCAAATGGTCAGGAGCTACGCATTTTAATAGACACAGGTACTTCCAAAAATTATGTCAAAAATTATTCTTTCTTGAAAGGCGTGAAATCGGTGGAAAAAACATTCAAGCTTAAATCAATCAATGGCGTCAATCTGATTGATAAACAATGTTTAATAAATGTCCTAGATTCTACCTCTACTTTTTATTTACTAACAAATTTAAAAACGTTTGATGGTATCATTGGATACGACTTTTTGAAAAAAATTAACGCTATAACTGATATAGAGAGGGGATACATGTTTTACCGCAATGGCCAAGTAAAACTTCAGCATATTTCTTGCAGCCAAGTAAATTTGATAACCATAGAGGATTCGGTTCCAAATAGTATCCGAAACCAATTCAATGATATGATTAGTAGCAATATTAATGCCTTGCCGATACAGATAGAGCACTGCCTTATAACACCAATGTACAGGGTAGAAGTCGTACGATTACGAATGAGCCAATTTATACCAAAAGCTATCCCTATCCTGTTTCCGCAGCAGAGTTCATAAACAAAGAATTATTAGCTCTCCTTAAAGATAAAATAATTCGCAAATCTTGCTCTCCATATAACTCGCCTGTTCATGTGGTTACAAAAAAGGGCTTAGACGAAAATGGTAAGCAAAAATTACGGATGGTGATAGACTTTAGGAAACTAAATGAGAAAACAATTTCAGATAAATATCCCATTCCTGACTCGTCAGTAATTTTGGCAAACTTAGGCAAATCTAAATATTATACCACCCTCGACTTAAAATCGGGATTTCATCAGATAATTTTATGTGAGGAAGATCGGGAAAAACCGCTTTCAGTGTCAATAATGGAAAGTACGAGTTCTGTCGTCTGCCATTTGGCCTGAAAAATGCCTCTAGCATTTTCCAGCGAGCTATCGACGATGTCCTTCGTGAATACATAGGAAAATGTTGCCACGTTTATATGGATGACATCATTATATTCTCTCCTGACGAACAATCCCATTTAGTTGACATAAACATAATTTTACAAAGTTTAGAAAAGGCAGGAATGAGAGTTTCGTCCGAAAAATCAAAGTTTTTTAAAGTAGAAGTTGAATTTTTGGGATTTGTAGTTTCACGAAATGGTATCCAAACATGTCCAACTAAAGTGAATGATATACTCAATTATAAACTTCCAACCGCTCTTCGAGCACTACGATCATTCCTTGGGCTATCAGGATATTATCGAAGATTTGTGAAAGATTACGCTAGAATTGTGAAGCCGCTCACAAAATATCTGAGAGGGGAAAACGGAAATGTAGATGCGAATAAATCCAAAGCCGTTGTCATAGAACTTGACCATGAAGCTATAAGAGCATTCGAGAAAATAAAAAGGGTATTGGCATCTGAAGATGTACTCCTGCAACACCCGGATTATAGCCAACCTTTCGAACTTACCACAGATGCCTCATAAAGTGCGTTGGGAGCAGTTTTGTCACAAAATGGTAGACCAATCACTATGATTTCTCGTACTTTTTCTGCCACAGAACAAAATTATGCTACAAATGAACGAGAGCTCCTCGCAATAGTATGGGCATTAAAAATTTTGCGCCATTACTTGTACGGTATTAGTAATATTAACATTTTTACCGATCACCAGCCCCTTATTTTTGCTACATCTGATAAGAATCCTAACTCAAAATTGAAAAGATGGCGTGCTTTTATCGAAGAGTTTTCACCAAAATTTCACTACAAGCCAGGAAAAGAAAATAAAGTAGCCGACGCCCTATCTAGACAGTTCATCCACAACTTGAGTGAATCAGGGAAGATGGAAACCGTTCATAGTGAACAGTCTTCTAGTGATGCCATTAAAACTATTAAATATCCTGTAAACCAATTTAAAAATCAGTTAGTGTTATCTAAATCCGACCATTTTAGCAAAATAAATAAAATTTTCTTTCAAAAGCTTCGACGTCATATTATTTGTTTTGACACCATTGAAAACCTAATGCGCTATCTAAAAGAAGCTATCAATCCAAATGTCACAAACGGCTTACAATGTGAACATAAAGTTTTGGCAGAAATACAAAATGAATTAGTGAGGCAATTTCCTGGGGTTAAATTCGTACACACGGAAAAACTTACAATTGATTTGACTAACGAGAGTGACCAACTAGAAACAATCGCTACGGAACATAATCGAGCTCATCGATGTCTGAATGAGAATTTTCAACAAATCTCAAATGAATATTATTTTCCAAACATAAGAAAAATGCTAAAATCTTTAATTGCGAACTGCAGAATCTGTTTGCAAAACAAATATCAAAGAAAACCATTTGATCCTGGTATTGGAAAAACCCCCATACCGAAATACCCTGGAGAAATACTCCATATTGATATTTTTATCACAGCCAAACAGCATTTTTTAACTTGTATTGACAAGTTTTCTAAATACGCCATTGTTAAGCCAATAGCTTCACGTTCCACAGTTGATATAAAAGATGCAATGCTAGAAATACTGTTAATTTTTAAAAATACCAAAACTATAGTATCTGATAATGAAAAGGCTTTCCATTCCATCTTTCTTAAAAGTCTTCTTAGGGATAATTTTTCAATAGAACAGTTTTTTATTCCTACACTTCATAGCGAGAGTAATGGACAGGTTGAGAGGTTCCATTCCACACTGCTGGAAATTGCCCGCTGCATCAAGGAACAACAACAAATAAGTGAGACTAATGACCTAATGTTATTAGCCACACATAAATATAATAATAGTATCCATTCTGTTACAAACTTGAAGCCAATTGAAGCACTCTATAGCTCATCAATAGAAACACTAGAAACGATAAGAAATAAATTGAAACTTGCACAGGAAAAAACGTTAGACAGATTTAATAAAAAACAAAAATACTAAAACGTATAAGCCTGGCGAAAAGGTGTTTCTTAAAAGGAATAAAAGACTGGGAAACAAGTTCAGCAGTGTTTATATTGAAAAGGTTGTTGAAAAGGACTTGGGAACAACGGTACTAATAGATGGTAAAAAGATTCACAAAAGCAATATACGTTAGACATTTTTTGTATGTTATAATCAACTTATATGCCAGAAATTAAAAAGTATACATCTAAAAAATTATAAGAAATTAGTACTAAAATAAAATCCACAAGCATCTAATCTTGAATATTTACCTTTATTTTAAGTTCAAGATAAAAAAATGTAAATATGAAATACTACTTTTTGTTATTGTTATTTTGTTATTTGGATATTTGTATGCCAAACCAATTAAAAAAAGGCACACTGTCACAGCAACTGTTAACATCTGCATCACAACCTACTGATGGCGTTGGAATTTTAAATAATACAATACAAATGCAATGTTGATGGAGTAATGAAACCATCCTATTGAACTGTAGCTTAAAACAAGAGCTGGTCATCGAACCGGGGACGATTCGATCTTATGGAGGGGAATAGTTAGTGGATCGACCCTCATCTCAGCATACCTGACACCATCAACAACAACCTGTTTATTTCCACTTTGCATTTGTGTAGGCTCGATAGGCTTAGTTTTTTAAGCAAAAGAAATTGTATTGAGACAGAAAAAGAATCAGAATAAATGTGACTGCCGAAGTGAGTACATTTCTGTTTTTTTAATTTTGATTGCCGAAGTTTCCGGTTTTTTAATTTATATAAAGATTTGAAATAGAAGTTGTCACAGGGCGTTCAAGCACCTCGTAACCAAATATTAAATATTCCTCCAAATAAAATCCCCATCCATATTTCAAAACCAGTAAATCTTAAAGACAATGCTACATAAGGGAGCTATGCAAACGTAGTGAAAGGTAATACTGCACAAATGCTATTGCCCAAAAGTCCACCAAATGGAAGCGTTGAAACTATGATTTCCAACCTTACCCATTGTATGACACAATTTTTGGTCTCAATGCAAAATATGATTCAAGAGATAATCAAATCACAAAACCAAATGTTCCAAACTTTTTTAAGTGTATTGAACAATGATAACGGTGTTAACCAACATAAATTGGAACTTATTAGGTTTCTGAATGAAAATACTATTGATGTAATGCTATTGTCAGAAACTCATCTTACGAACAAAACCAATTTCTTTATACCGGGATTTAGACTCTGTGTTACAAAGCACCCAGATGGAAAGGCACATAGAAGAACAGCAATGTTGGTTAGAAAACGATTAAATCACCACGCATTAAAATCTTATGCCACAGCGCAATTACAAGCTACGACAATAACTATAAAAAATCGCTGCCGGGACTTAAACTTGACGGTCATATACTGCCCACCTCGGTTTAAAATTACAGGCATCCAATTTAAAGACTTTTTTGGAACACTTGACCATAGATTTTTAGCAGATGGAGATTACAATGCAAAACACACGTACTGGGGCTTACGTCTTATTAACCCGAAAGGGCGACAGCTGTATCAAACTGTTATAAAAAGGTACAATAACCTTGAAGTAATATCTCCTGGTAAGCCGATATATTGGCCTAGAGATCGTAACAAAATACCAGATTTAATAGATTTTGCTATAATCAAAAATATAGATAAATTGCACATAATAGCTGATACATGTACTGATCTATCTTCTGAACACTCTCGAGTACTAATTAACACATAACAACCCAACAGCCCGATTTCAATGAAATTTTCAGGGGTGGTTGGGGTCTGTCTGAAGGGTGCACATAAGAAATTTAATGTGTGTATCATTGCACGTTTTGCAAAAAAAAGAAAAAAAAAAGTGATACATCCCGCCTATACAAATTCTCATGACATAATGTTAAGATTATCATCTGCAAATACGTAAATAAGGGCAGTGATATGGAAGTTTTCGGAGTGGCTGATTATCAGAGAATCAATGAAATTCAGCAATATCAAATGGGCCGTTATATAAGCAGCAACGAAGCGGTATGGCGCATTTTATCGTTCCCAATACACGACCGGCATCCCGTTGTTCTTCATTTGGCAGTTCATCCCGAAAATGGTCAACGCGTTAATTTCACTGCAGACAATGTAAAACAGAGCGCAGCACGACCACCGGGGACAACACTAACTACCTTTTTCGAGTTGTGGGAAAACGATGAATTTGTAAGAACATTGCTATATTCCGAAATACCACAATATTTCACTTGGAATCATCGAAAACATTTCAACGACGAAAGCAAGGGGAGCGTGTTGACGGTTATCCAAATGTCCGTAAAACCGATGCCATAGGGCGCATTTACACCATCCATCCGAACAACGCCAAATGTTTCTATTTGCGTCTGCTATTTGTCAACGTGCGCGGACCAAGATCATTTGATGATTTGAAAACTGTTGACGGTCAGTTGTGTCCGATGTATCGTGAAGCATGTCAGCGATTGCATTTGTTAGAAGATGATATGTATTGGGACATCGCTTTTTATGACGCATCACTCACATCTCATCCAAAACAAATACGCGTACTATTCGCCATAATAATATCTACATGCCTTCCGTCAAATCTGCAAGAACTGTGGAATAAGTACAAAGACTGCATGACCGAGGACTTATTAATTTTATCGCGTAATCGAGCATCGGACGCAGACTTGCTATACACATTACAAATGTATAATGATGCTTTGATATTGGTTGAAGATCTGTGCCTTACAATTGCGAATAAGGCATTAGCGCAACTTGGCATAACTTGGAAAAACATGAGCTTCAACGTGAACAACAATACGATTGCAATAAATTGCGTGCTTTCATACAAGCTAACAAATTGATTATACGAGCGGTTGACAATAACGCCGGTGGATTCTACTTTCTGGACGCGCCCGGTGGTACAGGGAAAACGTTTCTGATCTCTTTGATTCTTGATACTATACGGTCACAGAAGAAAATTGCGCTGGAAATTGCTTCGTCAGGCATCGCTGTTACTGATCTACTTGATGGCGGCCGAACAGCACATTCTGCGTTGAAATTACCGTTGAACATCCAATTCGTTGAAACACCAACGTGCAAATATCGAGGAATTCAGCAATGGCAAAAGTTTTGCGAGGAGCTGGAATAGTTCTATGGGATGAGTGCCCAATGGCTAACAAAAAGTCATTAGAAGCATTCAATAGAACAATGCAAGATTTACGCCAAAAGCAACAACTTTTTGGCGGAGCATTAGTCTTAGTATCCGGCGATTTTCGGCAAACTTTGCCAGTCATTCCTCGATCAACTCCTGCCGACGAAATAAACGCATGTTTAAAATCGTCAGTTTTGACGAGACATGTTCAAAGGCTGACTCTAACCATTAACATGCGAGTCCAATTGCAAAATGATCGATCCGCAGCGGCGTTTTCGAAGCAGTTGTTGGACATTGGCGAAGGCAAAATACCAATCGATGATACCGGTTTGATCACATTGCGGAACAACTTTTGAACACTTTTTTGTTCAACACTATCAACGCAACGATTATTTAAGTGAACGTGCAATATTGGCACCGAAAAATGCACACGTCAACGAAATCAATTTTGCCATTCAAGAAAAACTGCCAGGAGAAGCTACAACATATACATCGATTGATAGCGTTTTAAATCAAGATGAAGTAGTCAATTATCCAACTGAATTCTTGAATTCTTTGGATCCCCCCGGTCTGCCACCGCATCGTTTGGTCCTGAAAGTCGGTTCACCCATTATACTTCTATGAAATCTGAAGCCACTGACTTTATGTAATGGCACAAGACTTTCAGTCAAAAAATTGTGGCCAAATTTGATTGAAGCAACAATACTAAATGGCAAGGCAGCAGGTGAAGTTGTACTCTTACCACGCATTCCCATGATTCCAACGGACATGCCGTTTGAATTTAAGCGCTTGCAGTTCCCAGTACGTCTTGCCTTTGCGATGACCATCAACAAATCGCAAGGGCAAACGTTTTAAGTGTGCGGCGTCAATTTGGAAGAACCGTGCTTCTCCCACGGATTATTCGTCGCATGCTCGAGAGTGGGAACGCCAAGGTGCTTATTCACTTACGTGCCAGGTGGGAAAACCAAAAATGTTGTATACCAATATGTTTTATAAATAAGTAACAGTTTTACAACAATAAATAAAACACAAAGTAAAAACCTTTAAGAGTTTTAATCGTTTTAGGTGTAGCGAAGCGCACAGGGTAACAGCTAGTTTCTTATAAAACGAAATGGCTAATATATAAAAAATACGGAAGTAGAAGCATTAATATTGAGTAGAAAATGAATACAGAAAGAGGAGATATTGATGAAAGCATAAGAGAAGTCAATGATATAACAACTAGCGCAGCTGTCTTAGCAACACCAAACAAAAACTATAAGCCGCTTGGTCCCAGAAAAAACACTAATAGAGAAACAGAAAAGCCCCGAGACAGACATGTAGTAATAATACCATATGTGTGTCACCAAATGCTAGCAAAATACCATATAAGCAATGTACTATTTTGCAGCTAATAATACTATGATGTTTCATTGTGGTATTTGTATAAACACAGCTAAAAAGCAGGAAACAAACTTTGCTTAAAGCTTTTACACAAAGGCTGTTCGAAATATTTTGTCAAACTGACTTAAAAAAAATTAATTATTGAAATGGAAAACAAAATATTTTTCACAATTTTTCTTCCGGAAAAACAGAAAATGCCTCATTTTATGTGAGGATTTTAAAGAGACTTTAACTAAATAGCTTTTTTGCGATAAAAATAGATTAACTTTACAGTATTTGAAATAATTTTACTTATTTTCTCCATAACACATATCTATATATTTATTGTTTACATTTTTTTGAAATATTTAATGCCTATGAAACAAGGGTAGTATTTGAGTTTACTACATTGCCGTGTGTGTCAGCAACGAGTAAGTAAATATAAGTGAAAAAATGCGTGCAAAACGTGAATGGCAGATAAATCGTTTCCCTTCCACTCATTTTCAATTAAAATTTGCTGTACGTAAATTAAAAAAAAAACGCTTGAACGTGAGGAAGAATTGAACACCGAAATTTATATAAAGAAGCTGTATCTAAATTCAAACAAGCAAAATTCCCTTTGGAAAGCCCAAAAGACCATGAAGCGACCAACTGACTCCGACATGTCTATACGAGACTTGGGTGAAAATTGGCTTTAAAGTGACGAGGAAAAGGCTAATTGTTTTGCAAATCACCTAGAAAAGGTATATCAACCTAATTTTCCAAAGAACAACTTTAAGCTATCAATCTTACACAACACAACTAAAGAGTCGCTAAAGTCTTTTAATACTTTAAATTATTTTAATCATCAAACAACTTAATCTAAAAAAGCCGCCGAGACATAATAATATTTCCCCAAAAATGTTAATTGAGTTACCAATTATTGCTGTAGAGCTGCTCTCTTTGCTCTTTATTGCACTTCTTAGTTTCGGATACTATCCAAAGACTTAACATAGCCGTCTTCATACAGACCAATCAGTCTTCTACCCTGTCTTTCTAAACTATTTGAAAAAGTATTACTTTCAAAGATGTCTCCTTTTCTCCATGAAAATAATACAATATCAATGCATCACTTCTGATTTCGTGCAAAGCATGGCACAATAGAGGAATAAAATAGACTTACTAACGAAATAAGGAAAGCATTTGAACAAAGGGAGTACTGTTCAGCAATATTTCTAGATGTAGCTCAGGCGTTTGATAAGGTGTGGCACGAAGGTCTTTTATATAAGATTAAAAAAATTCTACCTTTAGAGTTGTATAAAACATTGGAGTCTTATTTAAATAATCGAGTTCTTAATGTGTGCTTAGTGAGAGCAGTAGTACGTACCAAGCTCTGGATTTATTAACTAAAACAAGTGAATATTAATAATCCGAACGCGTGTGAACTAAAATAGAAGAAAAAAGAAAACGACAAAACAAAAAGAACACATTGATTTAATGATCGATGACACTGACAGCGACGGGACGTGTGTGGACAGCGAAGGCTGGCAAACCACATACCTACCTAAAGCAAGAAAGCGTATGAGCATTGACTCTCCAAAAGTAACTAAAAAACAACAAAGGATGAGTGAAGGGTCAAACAACTCAAACCGGTTTTCTGTGCTAGATTTGGACTTGCAAAGTAATAAACACAATTCTAAGGAGAAAGAGGACTCAATGTTAAATGCTGTAGTTTCTCACAAACCACCACCAATTTTTGTACCTCAAGTGAGTGATATAAATAAAATGTTGAAAAGCTTTTCAATTGTTATTGGCAAAGAAAATTTCACCTACAAATCAGGCAGAGACGGACAAGCGAGAGTAATGACCTCAAACAGTGATTGCTACAGAAAACTTGTTACCTTTTAGATACCAATAATATTACTTTTCATACATATCAATTGAAAGAAGATAAGCCATATCGAATAGTTAAAAAAAATATTCACTTTTCAACTCCTATCGATGATATCAAGCATGACTTAGCAAAAAACGGGCATACTGTACGAAATATTGTGAATACAAAAAGCAAAATTTCAAAATTGCCGATGTCAATATTCTTTGTCGATCTTGAACCTTCAACAAACAATAAAAAAGTATTTGACGTAAATCGATTATGCAATGCTGTAGTAAAGATTGAGCCACCTAGAAAATTTAACGATTTGGTACAATGCCACCGCTGTCAAGAGTTCGGCCATACCAAGCAATATTGCAAAAAGCCTTATAGATGTGTAAAGTGTGCACTAGACCATCCTTCGTCTCTTTGTTCAAAAGATAGAGAAACTCCACCGAAATGCTTCCATTGCCTTCGAAATCATGCCGCCAATTATAAAGGTTGTTAAATTTATCAGGAGTTAGTATCAAAAAAAGACGCGCTTAATAATAAAACAAGGCCTTCCTTGGTCAAATTTACAAATGCCGAACAACAAGTTCCTCATACAAATGTTGGCTATGTTGATGTAACAAGAGGACAACTTAGTTCTACTACAAGCACAGTACGCCATGAAAAAATTGACAAACTCGAAGAATTGATTGCCAAACAAATTGAGCTAACCACAACACTAATAAATATGATGTCTTCTCTCTTAACTAAGCTATCCAATTAAGTCTAAAAAAAGCGATTTGGAATGCCAATGGACTAAGCAGCCATAGACTGGAAGTTGAATACTTTATAAAAACTAACAATATAGATATATTACTGGTTTCAGAAACTCACTTTACCGCTAAGTCCTATTTTAAAATTAATGGATTCGATCTCATTACTTCAAACCACCCCGACGGTAAAGCACACGGTGGTTCGGCAATTCTTATAAAATCATCACTAAAACACATCGTTTTAGAGCCAGTTTCCGTACCATCAATTCAAGCAGCTTCTTTGAAAATCCAGACGAGCAGTGGAGCGATTGTTATAACTTCTTTATATCTTCCACCTCGATTCAATATAAGCAAAGAAACTTTTAAATCGTTTTTCGACAAGATGGGTCCCAGATTTTTAGCCGGAGGTGATTTCAATGCCAAACATCCATGGTGGGGTTCACGCCTTACGAATCCCAAAGGCCGCGAACTGTACAAGTGCATTTCTCAAAAATGCTTAAATGTCTTATCTGCTGGCAGACCCACATACTGGCCGACTGATCCGAACAAAATTCCGGATCTAATTGACTTTGCAATTTATACCGGCATAAACCCACATCATCTAGAAATTTCGAATAATGAAGATATGAGCTCGGATCACTCCGCTCTCATTATCAATATGAATATGTCTGTGGATGTCACATACCGAAAGCAGCGTCCTTTAACTAAAAGGTCGAACATACGATTTTTCCAAACTTGGCTGGATTCCCACGTAAATCTTAACATGGAAATAACAACAAAACGAGACTTAGATGACGCTGTGGAAAACTTCACCAAAAAAATACATCAAGCCGCTTCGTTAGCTTCTCCTCTTAGTTCATCTAAACCATACTGCACCAACAATGTGCCACATTCAGATGAAGTAGCGCAGATGGTACAAAATAAAAGACGACTTCGAAGGATCTGGCAGAATAGCAGAAATCCGGTTAACAAAACCAGGCTAAACAAAGCAATTAAAGAATTAAAATCCAAGTTGGCAGAGCTGAAAGAAGAATCTATTGCAGAATTTCTTAAGAATACTTATCCAAATAAAAACGATGAATACAATCTGTGGAAATCTACTAAATACTTGAAACGTCCTCCGAAGCGACAGGTACCGATAAAAGACGAAAACAACTCTTAGTGTAGATCTGACAAAAGAAAAGCCGACGCCTTTGGCAATAACCTTGCGAATACTTTCAAGCCTTTTGCTCTCAATACCGACCATCAGCGCTAAAATGTTCAGACTTTTCTTGAGAATCCATGCCAAATGGATAAACCAATACATTACGTTAAACTGGCTGAAGTACAATCAGAAGTGTCACAGTTGAAAATTTCTAAATCGCCTTCCGCATATAATATTGATGCATGGACAATAAAACAATTACCAAGAAAATGCCTGCTATTCTTAGTTCTAATTTTTAATTGTGGTTTTAGGCTAAGCCACTTTCCTACGCAATGGAAATGTGCCGAAATTATAATGATTCCGAAGCCAAACAAGCCCGAGAACGAAATATCCTCTTATAGACCAATAAGTTTGCTGACAATATTCTCTAAAATATTCGAAAGAATATATCTTCGTCGATTGTTGCCAGTTTTGGATTCCTTATCCGTTATCCCACACCATCAATTTGGATTCAGGCAACTACATGGAACCCCTGAACAGTGCCATAGAATCGTAAAAACCATACTAAAATGTCTCGAAGAGAAACAGTATTGTTCGGCAGTTTTCTTAGACATTCAACAAGCCTTCGATAGAGTCTTGCATGAGGGGTTATTATTTAAAATAAAAATGAAACTACCAGCTCAATTTTACCTATTTCTTCGGTCATACCTAGATTGCAGACATTTTTACGTTACAATTAATGATGACACTTCCGACATATACGAAGTCAAAGCAGGCGTTCCGCAAGGCAGCGTGCTTGGCCCAACGCTGTACACGATTTTCACTGCCGATATGCCAATAATAAACGACGAAAATATAACTTCCGACATATACGAAGTCAAAGCAGGCGTTCCGCAAGGCAGCGTGCTTGGCCCAACGCTGTACACGATTTTCACTGCCGATATGCCAATAATAAACGACGAAAATATAACTGTTGCCACATATGTGGACGACACCGCTATTCTTGCATCTGCTTACTCTGCAAACGAAGCGTCTGAAATTGTTCAAAAACAACTGAACGCAGTTTAATCCTGGCTTCGAAATTGGAACTTTATGGTAAATGAAAGAAAATCAGCGCATGTTACCTTCACCATGAAAGCAGGAGATTGCCCCAGCGTCAATCTCAATCAAACAAATATTCCAGAATTCACTAGCACTAAGTACCTCGGGATGCACTTAAACAGAAGACTAACATGGCAGCAACATATAAAAATTAAACGAGATCAGTTAAAAATCAAGACGAGAAAAATGTACTGGCTACTGGGTCCCAAATCGAAACTTAGTCTCAAAAATAAGGTGATCCTATATAAAAGCATTCTAAAACCGATTTGGGCATATGGAATACAACTCTGGGGAACTGCAAGTAAATCGAACGTAGAACTAATTCAAAGATACCAGTCGAAAACACTCAGGTTGATTGCAAACGCTCCATGGTACATCAAAAATATTAACTTACACAAAGATCTTGAAATAAATATGGTGAAGAGCGAGATTCAGAAACTCAGTTCAAGATATCTTAATCGTCTAAGCTGCCACCCCAACATACATGCCATTAACCCACTGGACAACAGTGAAGATACTCGCCGACTGCAAAGGCTACATCCCTTAGACTTACCATTTAGATCTTAAGTTTAACGGAATTAATTAAATTGTAAAGTATATATAATACTAAATTAATTGAATTGTGATATACAGTAAAAATCTTATATTTCAAATGCCTTTATGTATTTAAGGGACAAATTGCAATGTTAGCATCAAAGTGAATCTTAGATATAATAACATTTGCTTATTGTCACACGACAGATTGTAAATAAAATGAAATAATAAAAAAAATTTAAATAATAAACAATTTATGATGAAAATAGGAGATTTCATATCGGATGTAAGACAGATAAGGGCTGGTGTACCACAGGGCAGCGTTTTAGGCCCAACTTTATTCATCATACTCCTATATACAGCTGATCTTCCAACAGCTAATAATGTATTAACACAGCTTTAGTGAGCCGTAACAAATGCTACATAATAGCGTCAAGAAAATTATCGGAGCATTTAAGTTCTGGCGAAGAATGGCTAGCGAACTGGCGTATAAATGTTAATGAACAGAAGTGTAAGCATGTTACATATTCTCTTAGACCAAAAATGTGCCTGTCAGTAAAACTAAACAATATTTTAGGACCCCAAGCGAACACATCTCTAAAATAACATGTATGAAAATTAGAGCTGCAAATTTAAATTGGCTTTTAAATAAAAACTCTAAACTTAGCCTAGACAACAAAGTGCTTTTATATAATGCGGTCATAAAGCTGATTTGTATGTACAGCATTCAACTGTGGAGTACGACCTGTTCAACTAATAATGAAATAACACAAAGGCTCCAATTGAAAATGCTTAGAACAATTACGTGTTCACCCAAACCCATTGGCTAATGCTTTGGTACATTCCTGCGATCAAACACGCCTTAAAAGACGAGATATGCCTGCGTACTAAGGAGCTACGAATCACCAAAACAGCTCAATCATTTGCTTGAGCCAGTCTAGTTTTTAAATAGATTTAAGACCGATCCACCTATCCATTGGCTTGTTGCATTCCTGTCGCAATTTTGACATGCTTTTCGTTATTTGTTTCTAAACAATTTTCAAAATCTTTTCATGTAAACGCACTGTCCCGACCAGATATCAATATCCTTGGACGACGATAACTACTAAAATACAGTTTTAAACAGCTCAGGATCTCCCTCGTGCCTGCTGAGCACACCGCATATAACTTAACAAATTTAGTGAACCCATCTATAACCAAAAATACATAATTAGATTCTCTTGCTCTTGCAAGATTGCACGATGACACAAAATGTAAAATTCCTTTACCGAAATATGCAAGGCCAAGAGAACACCCATTGCAGAATTTAGTGATATATGAATTATGCTGATTCGGTCAATTTATTGTTAATAACTATTGTGAATTGTGTTGAAATGCAGTCCTGCATATAACAACGTACATATTCATGCAACTCTGATGTATTTGAAATGAAATCGTATTGTAACTGAATTTTACGTACCTACACATTTTTCTCACTCTTGTTCTGACCACTGAAGAATAACCACATACTTTTAATAAAGAAAGGCTTAGCAAAATTTAACAGGTTATGAGCCCAGGTCCAAATTCCTGCGGTTCCAAGTGATAAAGTGAATATAAAATATGAGTTCGTCTCTATTTAATATTGAAAAATTAGATGAGTCTAATTATGACTCATAGAGCAGACAAGTAAAAAGTGTACTTGTGCACCAAGAGTTGCGGGCAGTAACGTCAGGAGAAGCAACGTGTCCAGAAGGAGCTGTGGATGACAAAGCGATTGTTATCTCAAAAGCCAAGGATGAGAAGGCGATTGCAACTTTGATGTTGAGCATTGCGTCGACGCAGATAGCTCATGTAAAGAATTGTAAGACGTCAGGTGAGGCATGGAATACTCTACGTGAGCTTCATAGGCCAAAAGGACCGGTGCGTAAAGTGACTTTGTTTAAGCGTCTTCTTGGTATGCGTATGAGCGACGGTGAATGTGTGCGATTTTACATCAGTTGCAGAAAAGCTTGAAGAGATTGGTGTTAGTTTACAAGATGAGTTCTGTGCAATAATGTGACTAGCCAGCCTGCCAAAATCATACGAGAATTTGGTTGCGGCATTAGAATCTCGAGATGAGCTACCGAAGCTAAGTGCTGTGAGGTAAAACTGATCGAAGAGAGTGAACGTCGAAAGTGTACTAATTCGGAACAAACCGAAGGTAATGTGCAAGCGTTTTTGGTACGCGAAAGTACATGCGATAAAAAAATGGCAAAACTGTACATACAAACATGCAACATACAGTTAGCAGCGGTCAAGAGAGCAAGCAGAAAATTTTCAAATGCTACAGTTGCGGCAAATAGAGGCATTTCGCTGCTCAGTGCAGAGAAAAGCAACAACAAAACAACAATCAGAAGAGCGACAACAACAGCAGTAACGGATTGTTTGCAACAGTCGGGTTGAAACAGTTACATGCCGGCGTTTGGTGCGTCGACAGCGGCGCCTCGTCACATTTATGCTGCGATCGAAATATTTTTGTCGAGTTCGAACGATGTGAAGAAGCGATCAAACTACCAGGTGCCAACAAAATTTAAGCTACTGGCAGAGGAGTTGTGCGTTTGAAGTCGAACATGTGTGACGTTACACTTGTTGATGTGTTGTATGTATCAGGGTTGCAATGCAACTTCGTCTCGGTTGAAAAGGCAGTCAACAGTGGATACATTGTAGAATTCAACAAGAAAACTGCAACAATCAAGAATCAGCACAGAGGAATAGTTTAACGTGCGAATAAGGTCAGTGATCTGTTTATTTTAGAGCCAAATAAAAACACATTGTTTTTTGCAAGAAAATCAATTGATGATGCTATGAAGTGCCATTAACGCTGTGGGCATATTAATTTTGGCAGCCTACGAGTATTTAGTGAGAAGCAAATGGTTCGCGGAATGAAGGTTAGAGTACCACAAGACATTTGTTGTACTGTGTGCATGACCAACCAATGTACGCAGAAACCGTTTAGCAGTACAGAAAGGCAATCAGTGGAAATATTGGGGGTAGTTCACAGTGATGTGTGTGGCCCAATGAGAATTCCATCACTTAGTGGCGCAAGATATTTTCTAACTTATTTGATGACGAAACGAAATACGTTTTTGTTTATTTTTGTAAGAATTTTAAAAGATGGCAGAGTGTGAAAGTGGAAAAAAACTCAAAGTACTACGTAGCGATAATGGTACAGAGTTCGTAAATAATTCGTTTGATAATTTAGTAAAAGAAAATGGTATAATACGGCAACTTAGTGTTCCAGAACGGCATTGCAGAAAGGTTCAATCGAACGCTGGTTGAAATAGCGAGGAGTAGGAGTATGTTAGTCAGTTCGGGTGTAAACGAAACCCTTTGGGCAGAGGCTGTTTACACAGCAGCATATCTACGAAACCGTGCGCCAACAAGAGCAATAGACTCGATGACGCCATATGAAGCATGGCCTGGCTATAAACCAATGGTACGACATTTACGTGTATTTGGTTGTGTGGCAATTGCTTTAGATAAGAGGCAAAGCAATAAATTCAAACCAAAAGGCAAAGAGTACATATTGGTAGGATACTCTGATGTATCGAAAGCATACAGGTTATACGATCGTGAGACGAGACGATTGATAGTTAGCAGAAATGTATATTTCGTTGAGTCAATGGGGCGAAACCAACAAACGAATATGCAAACGGCGGTAGGTGTACATGAATATACACATATACAGGAAGGCGACAATATCAATGTTCCAAATTTAAATAGTAATTCAGGCGAAAGCGAAGCACTAGTTAACAGCGATTATGAGTTCCAATACGCTGAAGAAGAAGAAGTTCCAGTACTACAAAAGCAAAGAGGACCTGGTAGACCGAAAATTGTTCAAAGTTTAGGGCCAGGCAGACCAACGAAACAGTACAACTATTTAAATATGATGAAATAGAAGTACCAGAAACGGTAGAACAGGCGGTGACAAGCCAATACGCTAATGAGTGGCACGAAACTATGGAAAATGAATACCAATCGTTATTAGAAAACGATACATGGCAACTTGCGGAATTGCCAAAAGTGCAGAAAGCAGTGCGTAGTACGTGGGTTTTTGCTTTAAAGAAAGACACAAACGGTAAAATAGAACGTTTCAAAGCAAGATTAGTTGCTAAGGGCTGTGCGCAAACTTACGGTGTAAATTATAAAGATACATTTTTACAGGTGGTGCGGTATAGCACAATAAGAATGATTTTTGCGTTTGCAGGGGAGTGTGGTTTATATCTCAATTTATCAGTGGAACATCAAATTGGACGGCATATTCAAAGGTATTGGATTCCAACCATGTAAAAGCGAGAAGTGTGTGTATGTAAAGCACTATGATGACCGCATCAATATCAGCGGTCTCCGATTACAAACAGATGCAACAAATAAAGAATGACATTTCGAAGGAAGTTAAGATAGTTGACAAAGGACTAGTACAATATTTTTTGAGCATGGAAATCGATCGTGATGGTAAAACTGGGTCTATACTCGTATGCGTTGGGCAAAAATCATATATACGAAAGATGTTAAGCGAATATAATATGGAAAACTGTCGACTAATCGCTACTCCACTAGATCCGGGATATCAAGTAAATTGTAATGAGAGTAATTGTAAGAAGGCCAACCAGATGAGTATCAATCATTGATAGGTTCATTGATGTACCTAGCAGTATGTACGCGGCCAGATATTAAACTTGCGCAACGAAACAACGATCCACATTCAGAGCATATGGCTGCAGCTATGAGGATATTGCATTACCTGTGTAATACTCAAGACAGCGATTGCGGTATTATAGCACACAGAAATCGAATGCTTTGTGGATGCAGATTGGGGGGCGATAGTAGCGAGCGTAAGTCATATACGGGGTATGCATTTATACTTGCAATCTACAGTAGCTCTCAGCAGCACCGAGGCCGAATACATGGCCGAATACATGGCTCTTACGTCAGCCGTGAAAGAAGCAGTATTTTTACGAACACTTTTGGGAGAAATCAGAATCGAATGTCCTAAAACGATCATGGTAAATGGAGATAGCCTCAGAGCCATGAGTTTTGTAAAGAATCCGGTATATCACGCAAAAACAAAACACATCGACATAAAACATCATTACATAAGGGATATTTATCGAGGAGGCGGCATCGATCTCAAATATTGTTACATCAGTGACATGATTGCTGATATTTTGACGAAGAACTTATCAAAGCCTAGCCACGAGAAGTTAACGAAAATGCTAGGTTTAAATTAAATTGAATGAATTGTATTGCTTTTTAATATGCATGAATATGAACGTTAAGGAGGCGTGTTAAAATGCAGTCCTGCATATAACAACGTACATGCAACTCTGATGTATTTGAAATGAAATCGTATTGTAACTGAATTTTATGTACCTACACATTTTTCTCACTCTTGTACTGACCACTGAAGAATAAACACATACTTTCAATAAAGAAAAGTTTAACAAAATTTAACAAATTGGCGCACCTTCTGCATTAATTCTTAACAAAAATTTAACAAATTTTTATAATTTAAATTGCAATTATAAAATTTAAAACTTACGTTTCTCAACAATTTAACGGCGAAATATGCCTTTATGCAAAATGATGGCTAAAACAGATTTACAATTATATTTATACGTGTCATTGCACGAAAAGGAACATGGGTTTTGGTCTGACATGTTTTACAACCATCGCAAATAATTTTCTGTTTGTGTTTGTTGTTGTACTGTTACACCAAGAGGAAAATTCTGCAATACGTGCACCGGGCAAGGATTTTTCAAAAGCAAGCGAATACCCCTATATTTTTTCTTACAATGTTTAAATGATACTGTCCTGAAGTGATCCACATGAATACTTTAAAAAGGTACGATTGCTTTGTATATATTATGTAAGAGGCCCTCATATTTCCCAATCTTCGAGAAAAGGCAATACACTTCAGGCGATTTGAGATACTTATATTTTTTTAATTTTTTCGTTCATTTTGGGAAACCAATATGATTTTATTATAGCACTGAAAACTTTGTCACTTCCCATATGACCCATTTCATTATGAACTTTCTCAATAAATGTTCTTCCATCTCAAATGGTATATAAAATACTATATTTTACCCGTTTTTTCTATAAACTGAGCCATTACGAATTTCAAAAACACCATTTTCCATATTTTCTAACTCTCTCCGTATCCCAATAATTTTTCTATCCCGATTTTGGCAAAGATTTTGCTCAAATGTATTTTCTTCAAGAACTAGGATATTTGAAGTGCCATTGAGTGCGTCCACATAGAGCATTCTGTTTCCATTACGATGTTCGAGAACATACTGAAAATTTTACAATTCAAGTGCCCAACTGGCTATTCTCGGATTTACTTCCTTCATATTTAAAGTTAGTGTGAGTGAATTGCAATAAGTGATTGTCTTACACTTCAATCCTTAAAGATATACCCGCAATCTCCGAAGTGCATAAATAATCGCAAGTGTTTTCAGCTCAAAGGTGTGCTTATATTTTGAAGAATAAAAGACTGGGTGAAATTTGTCGTCGCTCTTTTTTGTAATAATATTACACCAAATCCCCGAGAGCTGGCATCGCAATGCTGCTCTGCAGTATCCCTTGGATAGTAAATCGCTAAGATAGGAGACCCAATTAATTTATTTTTAAGTTTCTCAAAACACTGTAACTCGTCTTCTCCAAATGTAAATTTAACGTTTTTTTTAAGTTTGTATAGAGGCTGAGCTTCTCGTGAAAAATCTTTAACGAATATTCTAAAGTATGACAGCACGAAAAGGAGCTGCCTTTATGCCGCGATGTCTGAATTTGGTATCCCCGCAAAACTAATACGGCTGTGTAAACTGACGTTGAGCAACACAAAAAGCTCCGTCAGAATCGGGAAGGACCTCTCCGAGCCGTTCGATACCAAACGAGGTTTCAGACAAGGCGATTCCCTATCGTGCGACTTTTTCAACCTGCTTCTGGAGAAAATAGTCCGAGCTGCAGAACTCAACAGAGAAGGTACAATCTTCTATAAGAGTGTACAACTGCTGGCGTATGCCGATGATATTGATATCATCGGCCTCAACACCCGCGCCGTTAGTTCTGCTTTCTCCAGACTGGACAAGGAAGCAAAAGAAATGGGTCTGGCAGTGAACGAGGGCAAGACGAAATATCTCCTGTCATCAAACAAACAGTCGTCGCACTCGCGACTTGGCACTCACGTCACTGTTGACAGTCATAACTTTGAAGTTGTAGATAATTTCGTCTATCTTGGAACCAGCGTAAACACCACCAACAATGTCAGCCTAGAAATCCAACGCAGGATAACTCTTGCCAACAGGTGCTACTTCGGACTAAGTAGGCAATTGAAAAGTAAAGTCCTCTCTCGACGAACAAAAACTAAACTCTATAAGTCGCTCATAATTCCCGTCCTCCTATATGGTGCAGAGGCTTGGACGATGACAACAACCGATGAGTCGACGTTGCGAGTTTTCGAGAGAAAGGTTCTGCGAAAGATTTATGGTCCTTTGCGCGTTGGCCACGGCGAATATCGCATTCGATGGAACGATGAGCTGTACGAGATATACGACGACATTGACATAGTTCAGCGAATTAAAAGACAGCGGCTACGCTGGCTAGGTCATGTTGTCCGGATGGATGAAAACACTCCAGCTCTGAAAGTATTCGACGCAGTACCCGCCGCGGGAAGCAGAGGAAGAGGAAGACCTCCACTCCGTTGGAAGGACCAAGTAGAGAAGGACCTGGCCTCGCTTGGAATATCCAATTGGCGCCACGTAGCGAAGAGAAGAAACGAGTGGCGCGCTGTTGTTGACTCGGCTATAATCGCGTAAGCGGTGTCTACGCCAGTAAAGAAGAAGAAGAAGATGAGCAAAAGCACAAAAACTATTACAGCTTTTGTGTTGCTGGGTATAGGAAAGTTCACTATAGCTTCCATAAAAAGACATTTATCTAATCTCAATTCTAATTTATTTTGTACCCACTTGTCAAAAACTTTCTGCAAAATGTCCAAATGCTCTTCTTCAGTACTTCTAGCTAACATGATATCGCCTAAATAAATAGCAATTTTTTCTTCTCATATCAAATCATCGAAAACATTGCTAACAAACCGCTAGAAAGTTGAAGGAGCATTTTTCAGACCGAAAGGCATTTTTAAAAACTCCTACTGCCCCATTGGTGTTACAAAAGAAGTGTATTTAATCGATTCTCCAACCATATCTACGTAATAGAACACACTCTTGACAATAACGAAAAAATATATTTATTTGCTAGTCTATCTAGCAGATCATCAATAAAAATCGAAGGATAGTCGTCTTTCTATGTTATCTTATTCAAACTACATAGTCCTATATCACCTGTCTTTTTCCTTACTAAAATAATGGAGGAAGAATACTCTGACTTACTCGATCTAATTATCTTGTTTTGCATTGTCATCTTAAACAACCCTTACTTGTTGTTTTTCAGTCTTCTCGGAGAACAATGAAAAGGTTTTTCTGTACTCAGCAAACAGTTTCATCTCACAACTAATTTTTCGAGTCTCGGGCGTTTACAACACATAAAAATCTTGAAATATTTATTAAAATTATATAAATACAAATTATACAAATTTTTGTTTTGCATATACACTTATTTTATAATTTTTTTTTTAACATTAGGGTTTTTTGCTTAAATTTTCATTACTTCAATGCAATTCACAGAAAATTTGGTATTATCAAATTCAATTTTCATTAATCTTTTATACTCTTCATGAAATGTATTATTTCTGACTTTGAAATTCGAATCTTTCAGTTTACATTCTAATTTTAAACTAGATTTACCTAAAAGTCTCTTCTTTGTTACAACTAACATAGTTAATTCAATTATTTTATTTTTGAATAAAATAAAACTGTTTACATTTCCGACAATAGATAATGGACTTTTGTTTATATCACTATATTTTAAGAATACATTGCTTTTTCTGTTTATTTCTGCATCTGGTACGAACTGTTCACAAAACTAATGGGGCTTCCCGTATCAATTAACGATCCTAATAAAGTTTTATAACTAAATTTAGAATTAATAAATAAATAATTCAAAAACCTTACAAATTCATCGCCTTCCGTCAATTCGGTAACGTGTTGTACAGAGCGACTCCTCCTTTGAGGACAATTTGCTGCAAAATGTCCAATTTCTGTGCATACGTGGCAAGCATCTAGCTCTCGTATGGGTTTTCGCCATACATTTGCTTAATGTCGGAGTTACAATTGTAGCATCTAACCACTGCCGATGGTTTTTGTCCATTACTCAACCGCACATGTTGATTATTTGCTGTCATTTTCTTTGGTATATACCGGTGCAATTAAATATTTTGAAATGGTTCTAACAATTCATATAAGTTATGAAATCGTTGCATTTTAGCTTGCGAACGTAAAGGGTTATCCGGAAAACCCTCAATTAGATATTCAACCAGTTCATGTTCATGTTTGCCAGAATCTAATTTTCATGGAAATATTTTCGAAATGATTCGGTAGCCAACTACTGCCTGGTTTCAAACTCTTTCTTTAGCATCAAATTGCTTGTTTTCTGCAAAGAGTGATCTCATTTCCATTAAAAACTTGTCAATAGGCATTGCAATCAAATCACCTCGAGAATGTGTAAATATGGCTTTAGAAATTGTTTTTTAATGTTTTCGCAATTAGTGCTAGTTGTTATCATCAAGTTTGTTAGCACTTTGAGTTATTTTTTAGTTGTGCTTGCCTTAGTTTAACATGTTCACCACTACCAGAAAGGTCAGAAATAAGATCTTTTACACGTGCGAACTTTTGCTCATTGGGAATGTTTCTTTTTTCATCATCATCAACATTTCTCAACTGTTCTTTTCTCTCTTTAGAAGTTCATTTCCCATCTTCTTCAGTTCACATTCACTCTTCAACAATTCTAATTCGTTTTTTAAAAGGCGCCACTCGTTTGCATCTCTCTTTGCGTCGATTTGTGGTACAATACCATTGTTAAATTCACCACACTCGTTGGTAATGTTTATTCTGCTCGTTCCTTCGTTGAATTCGTCAGGAATGATGGCTTGTGTAAACGTAGAGTCAGCGTCAACGTCTGCGCCAGCGTCAATCGTCGAATTTCGAAAATTTCCACGAAGCTCATCAGGAATTTGTTGTAGACGAACAATTAGTTCGGCTTTATTGTGCCCGAGCAAACGCAACCATGATGTTAGTTGCTCGACGGTGTATAAACTAATCAAATCCTCACATGACGACATTTTGGGTACAACACAACCACTTCTGATATTTTAAACAATTTTGTTATAATATATTGCACGCGCTTTAAATGATTACGCACTCGACTTACTTTGTCCACAATATGGCCGCTGCCTTGCCTCCCCCTTTTATTTATAATTAGACACATACATATATATTAAATTTACAGATAAATAATGTTGTCAGAATATATAACATAATTTACATATTTATATAACTGCCATTCATAATTATTCACAACAGCTTAATTTAAGAGTGGAACGGGTTCAATCGAAATAAAAGTGAGAGTCCTTGGATATATAGGTGGATGTATGGGGCTCATCTTTAGTTGGGTAATCTTGGGGCTAGAGTGCGCCATTTTATTCCGAAAATAATGGTATGAATAGGTGATGATGTTATGAATTACGAGGGGCAAGGTTAGGCTAATTTAGCCATCCTTCCCTTTAGGTGAAACTCTATATCTCTACAGATTTCAATGAAATTTGGAGCATAAATGTCAGAATAATAACACCTTTCGAACTTTACTTTCCAAATAACACAATTTTAAATTACATATTGAGCTTATACTTTAATATGACGAATGCGCCGCGACCATAGGTCTATTGTACCCAGCTTGTACTTTAAGATATATAAATCAAACAGCGATAAAAACATCGGAACAAAACTTTGCACAAACAGCGCCTTCAAGGTGTGACATTTCTTATATAAAAATAGTTGTAAGGGGACAATAGCTTTTTAACATTGAGTGATGTTTTTCAAAAGCTACGATTCATGAGTCATGACTAGTAATACATATGTCACTATAAAAAGTAAATAAGTTGCCTTAGTCTCTAATCACGTAGTTATTAAGTCAAAAATTATTATTATTATCTTTTCTAAGTTCGAAAATTTTAATTAAAAATCATTTCTATCCCGAAAACCGGAGTGAAAAAAAATGTTATTCCCAAGTTTATAAACAGCGCCTTCAAGGTGTGACATTTCTTATATAAAAATAGTTGTACGCGGACAATAGCTTTTTAACATTGAGTGATGTTTTTCAAAAGCTACGATTCATGAGTCATGACTAGTAATACATATGTCACTATAAAAAGTAAATAAGTTGCCTTAGTCTCTAATCACGTAGTTATTAAGTCAAAAATTATTATTATTATCTTTTCTAAGATCGAAAATTTTAATTAAAAATCATTTCTATCCCGAAAACCGGAGTGAAAAAAAATGTTATTCCCAAGTTTATAATTAAAATTAAAATGTTTTTAAATATACAGTTTTCAAGCTTACGTTATGTTGTACTATTTTTAACTAGAATTCGCACAGACCCATCATATTCAACATTTATTTCAAAATCTGTAATTCTGACTTTGAGATTCAATACGAAACTTTAATTTCATGTTCTTAGTTATATCCAATTGCACTATACTGTAAGCAGCTTACCTGCCCAATATTTAATTCCTGTGGAAACTGGTTCAGTACGGTACCATAACTGTTTTTATCTTCGTCGATCACGGACACAATTAAAGCGATTAGCTTATGCCAGAAGTCAACGTTATCCAATTTAGGGCCGTGGTCGTCAGAGTCACGTTTCGCTTCGTTTGGATCCACCTTGAAACCAGTAATGAATTTTATAGTTGGCTACGATATCTACAAGAATAAAGATAATTTAATTACCTGAAATTCCCTATTATATAGTTCATAACAATTTTCGAACAGGAATTGATAGGTGGATCTAAGACAAGCCTTCACGCAATCCTTGACAACTGTACTCGCTCGTGGTGGACTAGAGAGTTCTTGAACCTGAAATGAATGGTCAAACATTTACGGCTCGCACAAAAAAAAACTATCAAATAAAAATTTGTAGTTACCTTCATACGAAAAAATGTGATACTGGTCAACAAATCCACGGTTGATTTGAGGTCCATTAGTTTTTCTTGACTAGACGCTGGGAAATTGTTACGATACATAGAGAGATCAATTCGTAATGAATTGTGTAGTTGATCTAATAATTTTACGAATTTTTCTTTCTGTAAGAGTCAAATATATGTACAATTTCATTATAGATCAATAAAAATCTATTAGAGAAGCACACGTCCATTATGCCATAATATTTTGCCAAAGCAAAGTATTTACTTCATAGGGTATTGTTTGTCTTGAATGCATTAGGGTGGTTAGCCTGTATTTTTCTTTTTGTTATCTTGCACGAGAATCCCTCTATTGTCTATACTTACACCAAAGTTACTAGCGGCAAAACGATCACTTGCGGATACGGCTGACGATGCTGTTGTATGCGCATAATATGCGTTGATGTTTGCTAATAACGTACTCATTACAGCCGGAACCCCAGGGCATAAATATTTGGTAGACAGGCAGTGAAAGTGAGTCATTGCTTGGTATATATTTTCAATGCCATATCGCATAGCGAACTCGTCAACGATCTCCTCGGGAATTTCGTCAAAATAAAGCTTCCACGCGTCATCCCCCTTCTGCTGTGGTAGTTTAACCTAAGTATTTTAAAAGATCAAGTTGAAATCCTGAGCTTTATGGTTAAAATTAAAGGTTTAAAATAGTACGGTTAGCATAAATTATGATCCTTTATATTTAAATTTTCTTTTATACACTAAAGAGTTTATACTAACTAAGTTAGTAACTAAGTTTTTAACACCCAATAGGAAACGTCGCAGACCCTATAAAATAACTGATGAGTATAATGAGCTGATTTGGCCCGTCCGTCTGTCTGTATGTACAAAACCTAATCCATCACATTTGTGATATCGATCTGAAATTTTGCACATGCTCTTTTTTTCTTAAGAAGCTGATTACTTTTCGGAACTGCCGATATTGGACCACAATAGCATATACATACCTGGCATGCAAACTGAATGATCGAAATCAATTGCTTGTATGAAAAAATTTTTCATTTCACTATATATCAGAGAACGTATATTTATAGAGAAGGTTCACGATATCGAAAATTTAAGGATATTTCAATTTTGGAATGTGTACTGTCTTGGATGAGCGCGTTTCACCACTTAACATTAGGGGCATAAAAATAGCAGAATTGAACATTTTCAATGTTAAATGAGAAAACTTATGCCATTTCCAACGTTAAGAAATGTACGCTTACAAATTCGTATATTTACAATGCGCAAACGACTCTGCATATAATTAATATACATACAGGGTAGGCCATTTAAAGTTGACCCATCTGGCAACGCTGTAACTTTTAACAGCGCTGACAAATCGGCTAATGTCATACCGCGTTAGAAGCGTCATTCGAAGACAATTTATACCATGGAACAGTACACTCCAAAAGAACGCGCTGAAATTGTTCAGCTTTATATTCAAAATAACTTTTCAATGTTAACTCAACGTGCGTTTCGCAAAAAAAATAAAGTGAAAAGTGCTCCAGTTAAGAACACAATTAAGTCTTTATACGCAAAATTTGTGAACACCGGTAATCTCAGTAATGCCAGTCATGCATCCAGACAACGCACAAGACGTTCTGATGAAAATATCGAAGCTGTACGAGCCAGTATTGAGGAGACTCCATCGACATCGAGTTATCGCCGCTCTCAGGAATTAGACATCTCTCGCACCACTCTCCGACGCATAATTCATAAAGATTTGAAGATGTTTCCATATAAAATTCAAATGGCACAAAAACTAAACCCAGCTGATTATCCGCGACGCCTTAATTTTGGCAAACAAACAAATGGGTCAACTTTAAATGGCCTACCCTGTACATACATATGTATATTTCTATATATAATATTTTATATCAAAGCACACAAGCATGTGCATATGTACGTACAAATTGAACTATTTCATGATGAATTCCTTAAATCTTTGGAAAGATATACTAAAGTCATATTTGTATTATTACCTAATTATTTAATTAATGAAGGTTTGATAAGATATATAAATAGATACAAGTTAACGGCAGCAGCCACACAGAGACCTAATGATAAATGTAAACAAATTGTATCTTCCTACGGTATTACTGCTTGGTCAGCAGAATACTTTAATTAATAAGAAATTAATACTTCACTTGTTTTGATAAGTAAGCATAATTCAATATTCCATTATTTGTTTTGATAATGAGAATAATTGGAAATCCAATGCTCTGGCATTTCATCACTTAATGTAATGCCAAAGCATCTTTAGTAGTAAGCATAGAATTATAAGAATATAAATATAAGTGCTTTTACTAATAAAGGCAGTGGATAATCGGCAAGCGTATTGAGAGATCATCTTGGTGATCAAAGCGCACCATATACACTCAAACCAACACTTGCGTTTTATTTTTACCGCGCGTTGCGGAACGGAATACAATTTTTTTTAATACTTCCCACGCAAGGGAAGTTTATTGGCGCCCAAAGTTAAGGGCACGTGTTCGTAACGGTCGCGTTTAATGAACACCGGTGCCGGAACCATTAAACGTACATAAACCTCGTGCGAGAGGTAGTACGCTTTAAAAATTAAAAAAAAAATCAAAAAACAAGTATCCCAAAAATAGGGGGAAAAGTAAAAAAACAACAAAAAAAACTACAAAAGCAAATATTAAGTGATTTCAAAATTTGAGTTGAAGGAAAAAAACTAAAAGTGAACATTTATGACCATTTTTGAAAATTTCAAGGAAATAAAAGGAAGTCTGTGGATCCATAAGACATCCACATAAAAAACGCTGAAAGCCCATCATAAAAACAAGAGAATCAAAAAATTTCTGTAAATCAGAAATTTCGCCAAAAAAATCTTATTTCATCTAAGCCGTGTGTGAGCCGCCAACGACGACCATCGCATAACCAACCGCCAAAATTCTACTCAAAAGCAACAGCAGCAGCAAAGGCAACAATAGCAGCAACAGTAGCGACAGCAACGATGACAACAGCAACAATAACAGCAACAACATAAAATTAGTTGTAAGTCAGGCCTATATTTATTAATTAAATGGGAAATAAACCCAATTATATTAAGTAATATATAATAAATATATACATATAATATTTAAGCCAATAAATTTAAGCAATTAAGTTTAAACCATTAAGAATAATTGAAGGCTCGATCAACAAAATAATAAAATGTTTTTAAAAACCGCGATTCACCACCGCAAGGGGGACCCTCCGGTTTATAACAAAAACTCAATTCTATGATTCTGAACTCCAGACCCTCCAGAATATAAGAGCCTCCGTTCCTAGAAAGGATCAAAAATAAAAATTATAATAAAAAAAACACAAATGACAGATGCTTTACCAACTGACTTGGACTAAAACGAAATAGACAGAATAGTTAGAAATCTTGAAGAACTTGTAGAAGTCCTAAGGATTAACAAACAGAAAGGGATCTAAATAAAGATAAACTTAAAATTAAATGTATGGTGAAAGTTTTTCGATATATAGGAAAAAAAAAATTAGTTAATCAAAAATGGCTTTAAGAGCCTTAGTCGCAAGACTAATTGCCGCAACGAACGCATCACTTAGATTAGAAATATCTGAAATGCGCAGGCAAATAGAAGACTTAACGAAGTCTACAACAATAACCGATTACAAACCTGAAGTAATAAATTAGAGATTCGCTATGATGAATCCTTAGAAGTAGTAAAGACTTTACCAGAATTTGGGGGAAAACAGAATAAATATGTTAGCTGGAGGGAATCGGCTAACAATGCAATGAGTTTATACGTAAGAGGCAGCCGTAGGTATTTTGCTGCATTGACTATATTAAGAAATAAAATTACTCACGATGCTAATGACATTTTGTCCAACCACGGAACAGTTTTAAATTTTAATGCTATTTTAACGCGATTAGATTTCGCTTACGCCGATAAGCGACCAACTCATATAATTAAGCAAGAAATGAGTATCCTGCGTCAAGGCAATTACTCCATAATTGAATAATATAATAAGGTTAATGAGAAATTAACCTTGCTAATAAACAAGGTCATGTGTAGAAGTTCACGCAAGTGAGAAAAGTTCTCTGATCGCCATTCACTGGGGAGTGGCCAGAAACGATTCTTTTACATATGACTCAAGCAGCTCACGACTTCCGGTCTTTGACCAAGTATCCTCTGGGTAGCCTAAGAACATCCGTTTGAAGGCGAGCTAAAGTGAGAAGGCAAAATATTTCCTACTTAGGGTTGTGGGCTGGGTTTTGGACCCGCCACGTAAAAAAAACACCCCCAGTGAATAGTCATAAACAGCCTCGGATGAGAGACCCCCCTTTTGATGACGACCATGGCAAACGAATTAAGGACTATGATTTGAGGGCATGCACCTGGAATGTCCGGTCCCTTAATTGGGAAGGTGCCGCTGCCCGGCTGGTAGATGTCCTCGTAAAGATAAAGGCTGACATCACCGCCGTCCAAGAAATGCGATGGACGGGACAAGGACAGAGACGAGTAGGTCCTTGTGACATTTACTACAGTGGCCATATAAAGGAGCACAAGTTTGGTGGTGGATTTGTGGTGGGAGAGAGACTCCGTCGCCGAGTACTATCATTCACTCCGGAGAATGAACGTCTAGCCACAATCCGCATCAAAGCGAGGTTCTTCAACATATCGCTGATTTGCGCCCACGCCCCGACGGAAGAGAAGGACGATGTGACCAAAGATGCCTTTTAAGAGTGCTTGGAGCGCGCTTATGAGAGATGCCCCCGCCACGATGTCAAAATCGTGCTTTGCGACTTCAATGCGAAGGTGGGCAAAGAAGGCATCTTTGGCACTACGGTCGGCAAATTCAGCCTCCACGAGGAAACGTCCCCAAATGGGCTGAGGCTGATCGACTTCGCCGGGGCCCGAAATATGGTTATCTGTAGTACTAGATTCCAGCAGAAGAAGATACATCAAGCTACCTGGCTGTCTCCGGATCGAAAAACCACCAACCAGATCGGTCATGTTGTGATAGACGGAAGACACGTCTCCAGTGTTTTAGATGTGCGTGCGCTCCGAGGTCCTAACATCGACTCGGACCACTATATTGTTGCAGCCAAAATTCGCACCCGCCTCTGTGCAGCAAAAAACGCACGCCAACAAACACAAGGATGGTTCGACGTCGAGAAGCTGCAATCACAACAGACAGCCGAACGTTTTTCTACTCGGCTTGCACTCCTGCTCTCTGAGAGCACTCGTCAACAACTCGGTATAAGGGAACTGTGGGACGGCATTTCAAACTCCTTACGTGCAGCTGCAACCGAAACCATTGGTTTTCGGGAAGTGCAAAAGAGCAGCTGGTACGACGAGGAGTGCCGTGTCGCAGCGGAGAGAAAACAGGCTGCCTACCTCGCAACATTACGATCGACCACAACACGTGCGGGATGGGATAGATACCGAGAGTTGAAGAGGGAAGCGAGACGCATTTGTAGACAGAAAAAGAAAGAGGCCGAAAAGCGTGAGTTCGAAGAGCTTGATAAGCTGGCCGACAGGGGTAATGCTCGAAAATTCTACGAAAAGATGCGGCGACTTACAGAAGGTTTCAAGACCGGAGCATACTCTTGTAGAACCCCCCAAAGTGATCTAGCCACCGATGCCCAGAGCATACTTAAATTATGGAGGGAACACTTCTCCAGCCTGCTGAATGGCAGTGAACGCACAACACCAGGAGAAAGCGAACCCGATACCCCAATCGGTGACGATAGAGCAGACGTTCCATTGCCCGACCATGAAGAAGTTCGAATAGCAATTGCCCGCCTGAAAAACAACAAAGCGGCAGGGGCCGATGGATTGCCGGCCGAGCTATTCAAACACGGCGGCGAAGAGCTGATAAGGTGCATGCATCAGCTTCTTTGCAAAATATGGTCGGACGAACGATTGGGATTTAAGTGTGCTATGCCCAATCCACAAAAAAGGAGACCCCACAATTTGCGCCAACTACCGTGGGATTAGCCTCCTCAACATCGCATATAGGGTTCTGTCGAGCGTATTGTGTGAAAGATTAAAGCCCACTGTCAACAAACTGATTGGACCTTATCAGTGTGGCTTTAGACCTGGTAAATCAACAACTGACCAGATATTCACGATGCGCCAAATCTTGGAAAAGACCCGTGAAAGGAGAATCGACACACACCACCTCTTCGTCGATTTCAAAGCTGCTTTCGACAGCACGAAAAGGAGCTGCCTTTATGCCGCGATGTCTGAATTTGCTATCCCCGAAAAACTAATACGGCTGTGTAAGCTGACGTTGAGCAACACGAAAAGCTCCGTCAGAATCGGGAAGGACCTCTCCGAGCCGTTCGATACCAAACGAGGTTTCAGACAAGGCGATTCCTTATCGTGCGACTTTTTCAACCTGCTTCTGGAGAAAATAGTTCGAGCTGCAGAACTCAACAGAGAAGGTACCATCTTCTATAAGAGTGTACAACTGCTGGCGTATGATATTGATATCATCGGCCTCAACACCCGCGCCGTTAGTTCTGCTTTCTCCAGACTTAACAAGGAAGCAACGCAAATGGGTCTGGAAGTGAACGAGGGCGAGACGAAATATTTCCTGTCATCAAACAAACAGTCGTCGCACTCGCGACTTGGCACTCACGTCACTGTTGACAGTCATAACTTTGAAGTTGTAGATAATTTCGTCTATCTTGGAACCAGCGTAAACACCACCAACAATGTCAGCCTAGAAATCCAACGCAGGATAACTCTTGCCAACAGGTGCTACTTCGGACTAAGTAGGCAATTGAGAAGCAAAGTCCTCTCTCGACAAACAAAAACCAAACTCTATAAGTCACTCATAATTCCCGTCCTGCTATATGGTGCAGAGGCTTGGACGATGTCAACAACAGATGAGTCGACGTTGCGAGTTTTCGAGGGAAAGGTTCAGCGAAAGATTTATGGTCCTTTGCGCGTTGGCCACGGCGAATATCGCATTCGATGAAACGATGAGCTGTACGAGATATACGACGACATTGACATAGTTCAGCGAATTAAAAGACAGCGGCTACGCTGGCTAGGTCATGTTGTCCGGATGGATGGAAACACTCCAGCTCTGAAAGTATTCGACGCAGTACCCGTCGCGGGAAGCAGAGGAAGAGGAAGACCTCCACTCTGTTGGAAGGACCAAGTGGAGAAGGACCTGGCCTCGCTTGGAATATCCAATTGGCGCCACGTAGCGAAGAGAAGAAACGACTGGCGCGCTGTTGTTGACTCGGCTATAATCGCGTAAGCGGTGTCTACGCCAGTAAAGAAGAAGAATAAACAAAACCATAATGACTTACGGATCAGATAGTGCCGTAACTAAAGAATTTAATGCCAAAAATCCCGCCTTACGTACTTAGCAAACATACTATTTTCATTATCGCCTAGCGATTTACCAAATGCTTTAGTAAAAGCACAAGAATTAGAATCTAACAATATGCGAACGTCCTTTGCATTACAATTTGGGAAAAATCAAAATTATTCAAATCCTAACAACAATAACAGGCAACATACTTTTAATAACAACAGTTTCAATAACGGTAATTTCAAGAATAATTTACGGTTTCCACAAGTCCAGCCACAAAGAAATTACAACCAAAGAATGGGTTATCAAAATAACCAACCACGACCTACACCAATGGATGTCGACTCAAGCATCCGTACATGCAACCGTATGTTGCAAAAGCCAACAACCTTTAACCAAA
Source organism: Bactrocera correcta (assembly GCA_027475135.1). NCBI lineage: Eukaryota > Metazoa > Arthropoda > Insecta > Diptera > Tephritidae > Bactrocera > Bactrocera correcta. Next base: position 148,888,039 of record CM050325.1, on the reverse strand, counting down.
ACAATTTAGAAAAAAGGCCACATGGAAGTACACAACAGAATGTGCAGCCACCGACTAAGACACAGCGCATTAATAATATTAAGGAGGATCATTTTTTAGGTCGAAATTAACTCTGCCATACATTTTTCTAGATGACAGGGTTACTGGTCAAAATTTTAAAATATTAATAGATACGGGAGCAACTAGTTGCTATGTTAAATCAGGAATATACAAAAATAAAAATAAATTGGACATACAAAAGAGAGTAAAAACAATAAATGGATTTTCGATAATACGCTATTATCACATTATTACATTATTCGGTAAAACACAAATATTCTACGAAATCGAAAATTTGGAAGCAGACCTATTAATAGGATACAAATTTTTGAACGACATTAAAAGAAGTTAATAATAAATAATGAAAAAGAGGAGGATTAACGAATTTACTTTGGAAGCAAGGACTTCTACAGCGCCAGCCGACGGAAATACCGGCAAATATAAAAAAATAATTACTGTGGAGCAGGAAAGCTCTACAACGCCAGCTGAAGATTTATACCAGCGCAGTAGAAGTAATAATTATGCAAAAAATTTTGTGAAACGAAAAAGTTCTACAACGCCAGCCGATGATAATACCGTCAAATTAAATACAAAATTTATTGTGGAACGAGAAAGTTCTACAACGCCAGCCGATAATAATACCGGCAAAATAAATAAAAAATTTATTGTGGAACGAAAAAGTTCTGCAACGAAAGCCGATGATAATACCGGCAAATTAAATAAAAAATTTATTGTGGGACAAAGAAGTTCTACAAAGCCAGCCGATGATAATACCGGCAAATTAAGTAAAAAATATATTGTGGAACGAAGAAGTTCTACAACGCCAGCCGATGATAATACCGGCAAATTAAATAAAAAACTTATTGTGGAACAAAGAAGTTAACACCGCCAGCCGAAGATTTTACCGGCAAAATAAAACGAAAAAAGAATCGTGAAAAACCAAATAAAAATATAAAAATACGAAATTTAAACTACTTGGGAAAAGAAAATCCTAGGACGCCAGTCGAAGATAATGCCGACAATAAAATAAAAAAATATACTCCAAAAAAAGGAGGTATTAATATCTTAAAAATAAATAATCTCAATATTACCGATGAGAATAGTTTCGAAGAATTAACTAAGCTTCAAACACATGTAAAAGAAAAAATTGCTCATATGTATTCAGGCAATAATACAAGCTTCCCATTTCACCCTGGAGAAATAATTTATGAAAAAATAACAGGAGAGAGAAATAAAATAAACCCTAGATACAAGAAACAGGTAGTAAAAGAAGACTTACGGAATAAAGTTAGAATTAACTACAGGAATAGAATAGTACATAAAGATAATATTAAATCTTAATTACATATTTTTAGACGAGATTAAAAGTACAATTAAAAATGAATATGGACGATTGACAATAACTGATTTAATAGATATTTCAAATTTTAAAATAGTACAGAATAAAGATGTAATAGTTATATTAATTAAATACCCAAAAATTATATATGATTGTAAATATTATGAAGTAAGAGCAATTGCACAAAAAGATGGCAAATTAATAATTGATAATGAAATTGCGAAATGCAAAAAAGAATATATAAATATAAAAAACTGCAAATAAGAAATGATACATACTTATTGTAAAATTAATAATAAAAATACTTGCCTATCAGATATAAAGACATAGATATAATTAAAGAAGGAGCAATATTAGTCTCTGGAAATCATACTATAGATGACTCTGTCATAAATGGAGTTTACCTTGTAACAATTGAAAATTATACAAATATTGATAATATAACTTACGAAAATATTGATTGTAAAATTTGAAATTATTTAAAAAATAATCGTATTAATAACTTTGAAATTATAGAATATGTCGAAATAAAGAATTTTAATTTGAAAACATAAATATTTTGAGCGAAAGAATTAAAGAATTTAAAAATCATTCAATTTTCTGGTACATGATTGTAATAATTGTACTATTAATAATAATATACATAATCTATAAGATTTTAAAAATTAAAAAATCATATAAAACTAATAAGCGAAGTAAAAAAATAAAATTCCAAGAATTTTCATATCACGCTATTTTAGAAAGAATCTACAATATATCAAAAAATGATATTGAATCGGGGACGATTCATCTTAGAGTGGGGGGAGTTAACGGCAGCAGCCACACAGAGACCTAATGATAAATGTAAACAAATTGTATCTTCCTACGGTATTACTGCTTGGTCAGCAGAATACTTTAATTAATAAGAAATTAATACTTCACTTGATTTGATAAGTAAGCATAATTCAATATTCCATTATTTGTTTTGATAATGAGAATAATTGGAAATCCAATGCTCTGGCATTTCATCACTTAATGTAATGCCAAAGCATCTTTAGTAGTAAGCATAGAATTATAAGAATATAAATATAAGTGCTTTTACTAATAAAGGCAGTGGATAATCGGCAAGCGTATTGAGAGATCATCTTGATGATCAAAGCGCACCATATATTATCGCACTCAAAGCAACACTTGCGTTTTATTTCTACCGCCCGTAGCGGAACGGAATGCAATTTTTTTTAATACTTCCCACGTAAGGGAAGTTAATTTACATATTTATATACTTATATATTTATATACTTACATATTTATTTGCAGGCCTTTAAAAGTTTTGATTACATGTTAAAAGTCCAAGCGGTCGCGCATATTCACGTACATACTATACATGTATGTAATTATGTGTGCATGTAAACAAAAAGAACCATACGCAAAATGTTTGTATATTTGTGCATACACAACTTTTTATGTAAATATGTACACTTATTCTTTCATGCCGTTGTCACGAAAAACTAATGGCCGAAGCTCACGCTTTGTCAAAGAGTAATACGCTGAACACAATGGTTGCGACAGACGACAACCGACAGCTGTCAAATATTAAAATACACACGTTCGTATGGACACTGTTATTTTGTCAGCTCAACGGCTATGCGACGGTAGGCCGACAGTTGTCGTTCTCGCTAAATTTAAAATTTTCCTATATTTGCCTGCGACAGTAGGACGACAGCAGAGTTGACAGTAGAATGGAAGATAGAGAGATGAGGAAGAGTGGTGATGCCACTAATATGTAAAATGTGAAACTATTCACAGCTCTTGCAAACTTGACGTTATTTTACAAATAAAAGCATAAAATAGCTCTATTATAGCTCTGTTATATCATTTGTAATAACAATTGATAATTTAAAACAAAAATATATACCTATTTACTTATTTTTTGCATAAAAACTTTCACTTTGAACAAAATATTAAAATTTCATTGAAGTGCAAGGTATTAGTATGGCCACAACGAAATTGTGTACATGCAAAATGGAGAGCTGTGTTGTCCTGTGTACATGCGTTCAGGTAGTAGGATGCACAACACCGTTTTCAGTTCACTGTCGTGATGCAATGTTGTGTCGCAACCATTGTGTTCAGCGTATCAATGTGTCGGAGAACGGACACGACGACATAGCACATTGTGTTATCGGTAGAAAATCCGAGCTGTGCCGAAAACAAACGAACGATCGCCAATTGCCACGCTTCCCTTGGCGCGGTAACAGCAGAGATAAAGAGATGTTTAACTCCTCTCTCACTGGAAGTGAGAGAGCAATTGTTAAACGTCAAAACCTACTGAACTCGATTAGCTGTCAAAGTTCAGTAGGTTTTGACGTTTATCAATTGGAAACGGGCGATGGCCAGATTGAAATCTTACCAAAAAATATGTAAACAGAGGGATTTGTTGCATCGTTCAAGACCACTTATAAAAAATGTAAAAAAATGAAAATTGAATAAATTAGTAAAATTTAAAGGTGTTTGATGAAACGTTTTGTAATTTGAAGCATCATAGTTTTGTTTTCAATGGAAAATTATTAAAAACATTTAATTATTGAGAGCTTACAAGCTTAAATCCTTTTATTGGGTATTGAAAAGTCAAAAGTCAGTTGTTCTAATATACTTTAAAAAGATTTAAATAGTATATCCATATCATAAATAATCACTATTTAGTAATTTTTATTCGTTCTAAATGTTGGGCGTTGGGTTGATAAATGCCCAAAAATTATTATATCGTTCAATCTGGCCATAATGGAAAATGTTATAAAAAACGCTTATTTTGAGGCGCTCTCACACTGGAATAAGTTAAACATCCCTTTATTCCTGGTAACAGCTTCTCCAATAAAAAGGCGTAAACATGTATGTTTCTGTGTGAGCTTGCATATGTCGGCGCACCCTAATAGTGTGTGGATATTGGTATGCGTGTGTGAGTGTATGTGTATACAGTTTAGGGAATTGCGTTAGTCCCTTATTACACAAAGCAACTTTTGTTGCCAATTCTCGGGCGATTCTCTTTTGCTGTCGCCCAGTACCTTCACACGAGCAACTTGTGTTGCGCAACTCTGTTCGAGTTTTTTCTCATTCTCTTTCACTTTACTTTAACCCATTGTCTACTCTTTACTTTAACCCATTGTCGTTTCTTTTTCCTTATAGGTATTTGGGCCATATATTAATCAGTTCTGTCAATTAAGAAATACATTTTATTTATAATTCAAAAATAAAACAAAGATTACATATATAACATATCTTCACATATATCACCCTTTTCACTATCGTCTGAATCAATTTGTATGGCTTTCTCCATACATTCACAATATCTTTAATTAATTCGATTTTTTCGTCATACTCCATTTTCTAAAATATTTATATTATATTATGTATATTTGTATACATATTTGCAAATTACTTACCAAAAGATGAAATTAAATTTTTTAATTATATTTAAAATATTAATTTCAAAAAAATATACGAAAATGCAGCTATGTACTACGAAAGAAAGAATTCGAATGCCGAAAAACGTCGCAGCGAACTGTTACGAATAAGAACACAAAGCGAGTTGCTGAACACTGGAAACTCGGCGCGATTCTCCTCTCCTCGTCGCCCCCACGCCTATAAACCAAGAGTTGCCGCAACAAAAGTTGCTGCATGTAATAGCGGACTTAGAAAACTAAGTTCCTCATAATTGCATCATATGCTGAACACAATGACGGCTGCAGACTACAAACGACGTCAGTCAAATATTAAAATACACACGTTCTTATGGACACAGTTATTTTGACAGCTGCACGACTGCACGACGACGGTTGTCACTCTCGCTAACTTCAATATATTTCCATATTTGCCAACGACAGTAGGACAACAGAAGAGTTGACAATAGAATTGAAGGTAGAGAGATGAAGGAGAGTGGTGATGCCATTTATATGTAAAATTATTCACAGCTCTAACAAACTTGACGTTATTTTACAAATAAAAGCATAAAATAGATCTATTATAGCTCTATTATATCATTTGTAATAACAATTGATAACTTAAAACAAAAATATATATCAATTTACTTATTTTTTAAATGAAAAATTTCACTTTGAACAAAATATTAAAATTTCATTGAAGTGCAAGGTATTAGTATGGCCACAACGAAATTGTGTACATGCAAAATGAAGAGCTGTGTTGTCTTGTGCACATGCGTTCATGTAGTAGAATGCACAACGCCATTTTCAGTTCACTGTCGTGTTGCTGCAGTCTGTCGCTGTCATTGTGTTCAGCACTTCAGCCGTTGATTGTGCTGTGAATGGTTATCTGCATGTGTCGCTTTGGGAAGTACCGTTTTAGCGGTGCGCCAGCATGGTGACGCTGCTGCCGAGTGTGGTTCGGTGGTAAGCACAGAAAGAAGAAGGAATGATGAGTTCAGTTGCGTTTTAGAACCATGGTAGAGGAGTTGTAGAGGAAGTATCAGCTGATGCTATGTAAACAAAGACACAGCTGAGAGGTGCCACTGTAGAAACCAAGATGGCCGCCTTTTAACCAAGATGGCCGACTTTTAACTGGAAAATGGTTGCATTGTGTTATTTTCTTAAAATTTATGGAAAAGTTGTCCCAAAATATTGGTTATATATAAAACTTTAATATATTTCCAAAAGAAAAATGTTTTATTTTAATATATATTCTTAAAGATGAGTACAATATGAGCAAATACATGAAAAATTGAGTTTTTTATTTATGCCTCTTTTTAACTGTGGTAAGTCAATAAATGTTCACCACAGAAAAATGTTACGAACAAATAAGCAACCGTGCCGAATGGTGGGGTCTAGATTATTCTCATTCACATATTTACATTTTTGTCATCGTAACGAAGGTTTTTGCGAGACAATTTGTTTGAGTTTATTTCATGATCAAATGCTTTACGATGGCTTATTTAGTTATTTGAATCTGAAAGAAGTATTTACAAGCTCGTGGGAGGTGCACGTCGCATTGCTAGGTAAGCTATAATTAAACTTTATTTCAAAAGATTTTATAAGTATTTTTTAATTTTTTTATAGAATCAGCGAAGGAGCTGGTGTAGAACGCTAGTCCCAAACCAATGAGCTTTGTGCTTGAGGGTGGAAGCAACTTTTTGAAAAGCAAATTTTACGGTGAGTACATTCGGATGTTGCACAAGCTATTGTCAATTGCGCTAAGGATCCCGATACTGCTAGTCAGGTTTATCAAGCTGTTAGGTAGGTTTAGAGCAAAATTGAATTTACATAAGGCCAAACACTCAACACCCATCTTTCAGATCAAAGCGTTACCAGTTGAGCGAATTAATTGACTGGTTCCTTCGTGTTATGCGCAAAGATGAAAAATGATGGGGATACTGTCGTTAAGACATGCGTTGCGATCCTACCTTCTGCCGTTAAAACAACAACAATCCTATTGAAAGTCAAGTTCACTGAGCTCAAACGCGAATGTATTACCGATGTCGTTTGGATGTACAATTGACCTCCATGGAAGAGCATGTACCATTAAAACTACTATAATGACAGCAACGCTAACAACAGCCAAGCAAATAATAAAAACACTCATCAAATGAAAGTTGGCAGCGTTGGTGACCAAGCAGCGATTTGAAAAATAAACATTTGCATCTACGCGAATTACAATTCGTCTTTACATCTGGTGAATTATGGTCGATTATAAATGGTGTGGAAGTTTATATTAAAACTTTTAAAAACAAATAAATGTAATTTGGCTAATAATGAACCGCTATTAAAAATTAAGGAATTTGAGTTGTATTTTCAATTGGGCCAAACAAGTTATTCTCGATTTGAATAATTTCAAACGGAATATATTTGGAACAATCATTTATTTTTTTTAAATACTATGCCAGTATTGCTACTGAGCATGGCAAAATAGTGTTGCGTAAGCTAATTTAAACTACTCTTTACTACTATATAGATATTGCAAATTTAAAAAATAGTTTCTTTAAGAATCCTGTTTATTTAAAAACTTAGCTAAGAACGAAAAAATAATGTGGTAAATCTGTGAGAATAATCAAACACTCCATTTGGGAAAGAGTAGGATTCCTGATCGCCGGCATATAGTTAAATTCTGACATATGAAACGTGTATGTAGTTTGTGATTACAAAAATTTATACTTAAAATTCAGAAAACATGGCTATTATAATTATCTCTTGATTTATCTTAGAGTAAGAAATTGTGTGACACTGTTCAGACGAATTATTATGATATGTAATACCAAATTTTTCCACAATAGTTATCTCTTTTGGTACATTCATTATCAAAAATAATTTTCAATTTGTCCATAAATAAATTAACTACAACGCTTTAAAATATATAGCATATTTATTTATATCAAGAAGATATAATTAAATCTTTTGATAACAGCATTAAATTTCATTCTATAACAGAAATTGAAAATAGTATTTATACATATTCAAATATAGTACTATAAATTTATAATTTAATATTTTAGCATTTTCGCTTTCTGCAACCCGTTTTGACCTCTCGCCACCCTTATTCACCAGAGGTGGCCATGACATTTTTATTTTGACACTTGGGGGGTAGCTTAAGGACTGTGAATGGCTCTTTTTCTATGGTGAATGGGACTTTCCCTACTCCTCTATACCATGTTTAGAACTCAGTGAACAAAGCCGAAACTCGCTGCGCTAGTAAAATGTCAATAAACGATAATCATGCTACAACATCAGAAGTGGGATCTGGCTCGCTCAAAAATTTGATCGAACTTATCAAGGCCGTTCAATCATCAACACTCGAAACAACAAACAAAAAACAATTGTGCTACCAAAATTCAACGCAGTCGTGTCGGCATGGTGTTCTACAGCAAGTATAATTTTGACAGAAAATACCGTAAAAGGCAGCGCGTTGGTGATGGCCTTGAGTGCATCGTTAGAAGGCAGTGCGTCGCAGTGGCTTTCTCAAATATGTTATCCTGACATAACTTGGGACGATTTAAAGAACTCTTCATGCAGCGTTTTGGCAGTGTAGAAACGCCTGCGGCTATGTTTCTGTCAATGTTAGCTAATTGTCCGACCGAAGGCGAATGCCTCTCCAATTATGCTAGCCGTATGATGACGTAACTTATCACAAAATGGCGCGACATGGACGAGGAGGAAATTGCAGTTTCTGTGACGCTTGCGAAGATGGCTCATGTTGATAACAGATTGCACCGCCTAACCTTTACTTCAAATATGCGCACCAGAAGTGAATTACAAACCGAGCTTAAAGCATTCACGTTCAACAAAAGGAAGAAAAATCTGCAAAAAGCAATGTCTTCACCTGACATAAAGCGTCCGAAACTTTCAACAATCAAATGTAATTTCAGTGGAAAATTAGGCCACAATATGATGGAATGTCGAGCTAGACAGCAACAAGATCATCCTTCGTCTCATGTTATGAATAGTAGCGGAAGGAGTGCATTTGACCACCAGCAAAAAGCGAATGTAACTTGCTTTAAGTGTGGTGAACTTGGTCATATTTCAACCCATTGCTGTAAGTTCAAAATGGATAAGGTCAAGGATACACACCAAACGAAAAGAGTGGAGCTATGCGAAGTTGTTGAGCCCAAAGGAGAGATGATTCATCATGGTCAGACGTTTATAACAACATTCGACTCTGGAGCGGAATTTTCATTAATAAAACAAAAGATTAGTATCAAATTAGTTGGTAAAAGAATTAACAATGTAGTGATGTTAAAGGGTATTGGTAGTGACGGCATATGTAGCACATTGCAGATACTTAGCAACGTAAAAATTAGTCAACACTATATTAAAGTTTTGTTTCATGTTGTGGACAATGAATATTTGAAAAATGATATTATTATTGGTCGATAAGTACTGTTCCCTGGATTTAATGTTATAATATCACCAGGAAAATTCGAAATTATTAAATCAAAAACTGCAAACTTTTGTTCAAATGATAAGAAATTTTGTGAATTATATACTGATCTTGTTGGGGAAGATAGAGATAAATTACAAAATTTATTGGAAAAATATTCAAAATCTTTTATTAAGGGAATTCCTTTGAGTAGAGTTATTTCAGATGAAATGAAAATTAGTAGACCCAAGAAAAATTGTTCAAAGAAGACCATATAGGCTTAGCCCAAATGAAAGAGAATTAGTACGAGACAAGATTAATGAATTATTGCAATGTAAAATTATAAGGCCAAGTTGCTCACCTTACGCAAGTCCCATAATGTTGGTTAATAAAAAAGACGGCACTCATCGTTTGTGCGTTGATTCTTCTTCCTTACTGGCGTAGACACCGCTTACGCGATTATAGCCGAGTCAACAACAGCGCGCCAGTCGTTTCTTCTCTTCGCTACGTGGCGCCAATTGGATATTCCAAGCGAGGCCAGGTCCTTCTCCACTTGGTCCTTCTAACGGAGTGGAGGTCTTCCTCTTCCTCTGCTTCCCGCGGCTGGTACTGCGTCGAATACTTTCAGTGCTGGAGTGTTTTCATCCATCCGGACAACATGACCTAGCCAGCGTAGCCGCTGTCTTTTAATTCGCTGAACTATGTCAATGCCGTCGTATATCTCGTACAGCTCATCGTTCCATCGAATGCGATATTCGCCATGGCCAACGCGCAAAGGACCATAAATCTTTCGCAGAACCTTTCTCTCGAAAACTCGTAACGTCGCCTCATCGTTTGTGGTCATCGTCCAAGCCTCCGCACCATATAGCAGGACGGGAATTATGAGTGACTTATAGAGTTTGGTTTTTGTTTGTCGAGAGAGGTCTTTGCTTCTCAATTGCCTACTTAGTCCGAAGTAGCACCTGTTGGCAAGAGCTATCCTGCGTTGGATTTCTAGGCTGACATTGTTGGTGTTGTTTACGCTGGTTCCAAGATAGATGAAATTATCTACAACTTCGTTGTTAGTTATGACTGTCAACAGTGACGTGAGTGCCAAGTCGCGAGTGCGACGACTGTTTGTTTGATGACAGGAAATATTTCGTCTTGCCCTCGTTCACTGCCAGACCCATTTCTTTTGCTTCCTTGTCCAGTCTGGAGAAAGCAGAACTAACGGCGCGGGTGTTGAGGCCGATGATATCAATATCATACGCCAGCAGTTGTACACTCTTATAGAAGATGGTACCTTCTCTGTTGAGTTCTGCAGCTCGAACTATTTTCTCCAGAAGCAGGTTGAAAAAGTCGCACGTTAGGGAATCGCCTTGTCTGAAACCTCGTTTGGTATCGAACGGCTCGGAGAGGTCCTTCCCGATTCTAACGGAGCTTTTCGTGTTGCTCAACGTCAGCTTACACAGCCGTATTAGTTTTGCGGGGATACCAAATTCAGACATCGCGGCATAAAGGCAGCTCCTTTTCGTGCTGTCGAAAGCAGCTTTGAAATCGACGAAGAGGTGGTGTGTGTCGATTCTCCTTTCACGGGTCTTTTCCGAGATTTGGCGCATCGTGAATATCTGGTCGGTTGTTGATTTACCAGGTCTAAAGCCACACTGATAAGGTCCAATCAGTTTGTTGACGGTGGGCTTTAATCTTTCACACAATACGCTCAACAGAATCTTATATGCGATGTTGAGGGGGCTAATCCCACGGTAGTTGACGCAGATTGTGGGGTCTTCTTTTTTATGGATTAGGCATAGCACACTTAAATTCCAATCGTTGGGCATACTTTCGTCCGACCATATTTTGCAAAGAAGCTGATGCATGCACCTTATCAGCTCTTCGACGCCGTGTTTGAATAGCTCGGCCGGCAATCCATCGGCCCCTGCCGCTTTGTTGTTTTTCAGGCGGGCAATTGCTATTCGAACTTCGTCATGGTCGGGCAATGAAACGTCTGCTCCATCGTCATCGATTGGGGTATCGGTTCGCTTTCTCCTGGTGTTGTGCGTTCACTGCCATTCAGCAGGCTGGAGAAGTGTTCCCTCCATAATTTAAGTATGCTCTGGGCATCGGTGGCTAGATCACCTTGGGGGTTCTACAAGAGTATGCTCCAGTCTTGAAACCTTCTGTAAGCCGCCGCATCTTTTCGTAGAATTTTCGAGCATTACCCCTGTCGGCCAGCTTATCAAGCTCTTCGAACTCACGCTTTTCGGCCTCTTTCTTTTTCTGTCTACAAATGCGTCTCGCTTCCCTCTTCAACTCTCGGTATCTATCCCATCCCGCACGTGTTGTGGTCGATCGTAACGTTGCGAGGTAGGCAGCCTGTTTTCTCTCCGCTGCGACACGGCACTCCTCGTCGTACCAGCTGTTCTTTTGCGCTTTCCGAAAACCAATGGTTTCGGTTGCAGCTGCACGTAAGGAGTTTGAAATGCCGCCCCACAGTACCCTTATACCGAGTTGTTGACGAGTGCTCTCAGAGAGCAGGGGTGCAAGCCGAGTAGAAAAACGTTCGGCTGTCTGCTGTGATTGCAGCTTCTCGACGTAGAACCATCCTTGTGTTTGTTGGCGTGCGTTTTTTGCTGCACAGAGGCGGGTGCGAATTTTGGCTGCAACAATATAGTGGTCCGAGTCGATGTTAGGACCTCGGAGCGCACGCACATCTAAAACACTGGAGACGTGTCTTCCATCTATCACAACATGATCGATCTGGTTGGTGGTTTTTCGATCCGGAGACAGCCAGGTAGCTTGATGTATCTTCTTATGCTGGAATCTAGTACTACAGATAACCATATTTTGGGCCCCGGCGTAGTCGATCAGCCTCAGCCCATTTGGGGATGTTTCCTCGTGGAGGCTGAATTTACCGACCGTAGTGCCAAAGATACCTTCTTTGCCCACCTTCGCATTGAAGTCGCCAAGCACGATTTTGACATCGTGGCGGGGGCATCTCTCATAAGTGCGCTCCAAGCACTCATAAAATGCATCTTTGGTCACATCGTCCTTCTCTTCCATCGGGGCGTGGGCGCAAATCAGCGATATGTTGAAGAACCTCGCTTTGATGCGGATTGTGGCTAGACGTTCATTCTCCGGAGTGAATGATAGTACTCGGCGACGGAGTCTCTCTCCCACCACAAATCCAACACCAAACTTGCGCTCCTTTATATGGCCACTGTAGTAAATGTCACAAGGACCTACTCGTCTCTGTCCTTGTCCCGTCCATCGCATTTCTTGGACGGCGGTGATGTCAGCCTTTATCTTTACGAGGACATCTACCAGCTGGGCAGCGGCACCTTCCCAATTAAGGGACCGGACATTCCAGGTGCATGCCCTCAAATCATAGTCCTTATTTCGTTTGCCATGGTCGTCATCAAAAGGGGGGGCTCTCATCCGAGGCAGTTTTTTTCTTTTCATTGGGGGTGTTTTTTTACGTGGCGGGTCCCAAACCCAGCGCACAACCCTATGCAGGGGTGTTTCGCCTTCTCACTTTAGCTCGCCTTCAAACGGATGTTCTTAAGCTACCCAGAGGATACTTGGTCAAAGACCGGAAGTCGTGAGCTGCTTGAGTCATATGTAAAAGAATCGTTTCTGGCCACTCCCAAGTGAATGGCGATCAGAGAACTTTCCTCACTTGCGTGAACTTCTACACATGACTCCATCCTCAACTGCGTTGATTACCATGAGTTAAATTCTGATACAGTCGCAGATAGATATCCCTTGCCCCTTATATCATACCAGATAGCCAGACTTTATGGAGCGAAATATTTTACCTGTTTAGATATGGCAAGCGGGTATTATCAAATTCCTATGCATGAAGAATCGGTAGAGTGTACAGCATTTGTCATTCCAGGCGGGCAATATGAATTTTTGGCAATGCCTTTCGAGCTCAGGAACGCACCTTCAATATTTCAACGCACAGTTATGCAAACACTTGGAGATCTTGCAAATACGTTTGTTGTCGTTTATATGGATGATGTAATGGTGGCTGCTGCAACAAAAAGTGAGGCTTTGGAAAGGTTGCAAATCACTCTTGATTGTCTCAGGAATACTGGATTCTAATTCAATACAAAAAAATTTTTTTTTCTCAAGTCAACAGTTCAATATCTGGGATTTGAAGTGAGTGCAGGTGAAATCCGCCCGAGTTCGCGTAAAGTTACAGCGTTAACTACTTTGCCACCAATCCAATTTATTGGATTGGCGTCTTATTTCAGGGAATTTATGAAAAGATTCTCCTGTTATATGAAACCGTTATATCTTTTAACTTCGGAGAAGAATGATTTTGTTTGGAGATCGGAACATGAACAAATTAGACAAAAAGTTATTTCTATCCTTACGCAAAAGCCAGTCTTAGTAATTTTTGATCCGAACCACCCTATTGAGTTGCATACCGATGCAAGTTCTGGAGGATACGGTGCCATCTTGTTACACAAAATCAACAACAAGTCGCATGTCATTGAATATTTTAGTAAAGCTGCTTCCCCTGCTGAATCACGGTATCATTCTTATGAGTTGAAAACTCTTGCTGTTGTTTTGTCTATAAAACATTTTCGCCATTATTTATTAGGTAGAAATTTTATTGTCTTTACTGATTGTAACTCACTTAAAGCATCAATAACTAAACAGGATCAATGTCCCAGGGTACAAAGATGGTGGGCGTATTTACAGTCTTTTACATTTGACATACAATATAGAGAAGGTAAACGAATGTCTCATGTTGACTTCTTTTCAAGAAATCTGCCTTCAGCAGAGTTGACTTGAAAAATTCCAGAAAGACGAGTTAATTTGGCAGAAATATCTGACAATTTGCTTTTGGCCGAACAGCGTCAAGACTCTGAAATAGTTAATATTGTAAATAAAGTAAAAGAAAATTCTCTTGCTGAGGATATTGCTAAAACCTACGGAAGTTTGTTGAGAACTCCATTACGTGTAAAATGTCAAAGTCTTCTTCAGGTAAAGTTCAACTAAGTCTTCATCCAATACCAAAAGTAAATACACCTTGGCACACCATTCACATCGACATAACTGGAAAGCTGAGTGGCAAGTCTGATCAGAAGGAGTATGTCATTGTTCAGGTAGACGCCTTTACCAAATTTGTTTATTTAACAGACACGCTTAATATTGATGCTGAAAATTGCATAAATGCTGTCACGCCTGCTATTTCTCTGTTTGGAGTACAAGATCGCATGATAGCGGATCAGGGCAGATGTTTCGCCAGCACTAGATTTAGTGAGTTTTGTTCGCAACAAAAAATTAATTTGCATTTGATTGCGACAGGTGCAAGTAGAGTAAACGGACAAGTTGAACGCATTATGAGCACTTTAAAGAACTTATTAACTGCCGTTGAAATCAGCAAGATGCATTAGAAGTTCAATTAGCTTTGAACTGTACGGCTAGTCGATTGACAAAGACAAGCCCCTTAGAATTGTTTATCGGCAAAGTTGCCCGCTCGTTGGGGTTGTTTCCACCCTGCGATATGGTAGAAGAGATCGATTTGGCAGAGGTGAGAGCACGAGCAGGTCAAAATATTTCAGCTGCAGCAGCATATAACAAGGAGCAATTTGATAAAAACAAGGCTTAAGTTGTTGGATGCAGGGTTGGAGATTTCGTATTATTAAAAATTGAAGAGAGGCATCAAACAAAGTTAAGTCCAAAGTTTAAAGGACCGTTTCATATAACCGAATTGTTAGAGGAGAATAGATATATGCTCAGGTCTTTGACAAATAATAGAAAATATAAATATGCTCATGATGGCATAAGACAAATGCCAAATGGGCAAATACCAGTTGAGTTTGAAAGTTGTGATAAGGATTTAAGTAATGAAATAGTTGAAAAAAACACTGTTGAAAGAGCCAGTAATTCACGGGAGGGGAGTCGGTGAAGGTGTTGATGGCTCCACTGTGAATGGCGGACAGTGCCTGTCGAAAGTCTGTTGCGTCTGAAATCCGGTTGGCGTACTGTACGATGTCGTTGACGTAGTCCAGGAAGGACCTTTTGATACTCATAGGAGGCGGTTCCGCTCCAAGCAGGTGGCTGCAGGGGTGGTTTCTGCGAAAACATCCCAGCAGGAATTGCCTGGAGAGGAGTTCATTATGCTCCTTAACTGGCAGCATAAGCGTCTCACTATGTAGATGTTCGATGGGAGACATCAAAAGGCATCCCGTCGCGGTCCGGAGTGCAGTATTTTGACAGGTCTGTAGTTTTCACATCTGCGTGCCACTTCATCCAGGCGACCATATGGGTGCTGCGTAATTTAGGACCGGCCGGCCGATTGCCTTGTATGTTGCCAACAACGTTTCTTTGTCTTTTCCCCATGAGCTACCGGCTAGCGACTTAAGGATTTTGTTGCGGCTCTGTACTTTGGCGATAATCGCGGTCGTGTGTGGAGAGAAGGAGCATAGAATATCGAGGATTACACCTAAAATCTTAGGGTTATTGACAGTCGGAGTTTTGATGCCGACGACTGCTTTATTAAGTTCAAGTCTATACTCCTTCGTCCAGTTCGTAAATAATGGTTGCTGTGGATTTGGTGGGGGAGAGTGTTAAGTTCCGTGCAGTGAGGAAACGAGAAATGTCGGTGAGGTAGTTGTTTACCTTCGAACACATGCAATCGATTCCATTGCCCGACATCAATATCGAACAGTCATCGGCGTACGAGGTTATGGAAACCACCTCTGGTGGTTGAGGAAGTTTCGAGATATAGAAGTTAAACAGTAACGGGGAGAGGACACCACCCTGCGGAACCCCCTATTTAATTCTTCTTAGTTTTGATGTTTCACCTCGAAATAGTACGGATGACTGACGACCGATCAGATAGTTCATGGTCCACCTCTTTAGCTCTGGAGGTAGAGTGGTTTTTTCAATGTCCTGCAGTAGCGTTGTATGAGAGCTATCGGACGATAAGATTCCCCTTTGTTGGCGGGATTTCCAGGTTTCAGTAGTGGGATCACTCTTCCGACTTTCCACACATCGGGTATTTGAAGAGTGGTCAGCGACGGATTGAGGACCTTGGTGAGGTAACTTACTCTCGTCGAGCCTAGATGCTTTAACATTAGCATGTTGATTCCATCATGGCCAACGGATTTGGAAGATTTTGTCTTGTTGATGACACCCTGAACCTCCTCATCGGGGAAAGTAAGTGGCGCGCCTTAGTTTGGCATTTTGCGCAGCCGTCGGTTAACACAAAATTTAGCTTTGTCTACCGAAGGGTGCAGTGCAGTACAAAAAAGAAGGAAGAGAACATTTGTTGAAACAACCGGAAAGTCTACGGAGCTCAGTGAGAGAGAGCAGAAGGCAGTAGAACGAAAAATAAAAGCAAACCCACTCTTAAGTGCACCAAAAACTGCCACAGTGATTGCAGAAGAGTTTGGTAAAGAGATTTCGTCGTCTACTATCAGAAGAACCCTTAATGCGAGAGGTTTTAATGGCCCGATTGCGTGACGTAAGCCTTTGCTGCAACCAAAAACAGACAAGCACGTGTAAAATTCGCCAAGGAATATATTTCTAAACCAAAGAGTTGGTGAAATGACGTTTTATTTGCCGATGAGAGCAAATACAAAGTCTTTGGGTCGGATGGACGTGTAAAAGTATGGCGAAAACAGCAACTGAAAAATTTGAGGCCCACAGTAAAGCATGGCAATGGCCAAGTTATAGTGTGGGGGCGCAAAAGGGTCGGGAAACTAGTTTTATTAATGGAATAATGAACAAAGAGTTCAAATTTTACCAGGATAACGAGCCGAAACATAGTGCAAGAGTGGCTTCTTTATAATTGACCCAAAGTGCTCCATCCAGCTCCCCAATCCCCGGACATTAACCCCATCCAAACCCTGTGGGATGAATTAGATCGTCAAATTCGCAAACATCCGATTTCTTCAGTAAACCACCTGAAAATTAAGCTGCAGCAGGAATGGGATAATAAGTCGCCGGCATACACTGCTAGAATTGTTGAAAATATGCCAAAAATGTAGGTTGAATGAAGTGCTTAAACGAAAGGGATATCCTACCAAATATTAATGTTTTTCGGTAGTTTTTGAATAATTTTGTGCCTTAAATACCAAAAAACCGAATATTAATGTGCACTATTTACTGTTGAATTATCCTAAATAATAAACTAAACAAAACTAAATAATATTTTTTTCAATTTTTATGTAGATTGAATTGACGAGTTAGGGAGAGTCTGTAATAGCAATGTATATTTCTGAGCATAATTTTCATTGAATGCTTAGCTCTGTTCACTCATTTCTGTTAAAATTTCTCCTTCTTAGCTAGCTGTGGTGAAACACATTCATCGCGTTTTGTTAGCTTTTGAGAGTTCACATGCTTGTCCGTTGTTGGACCTTCTCTATTATTTTACGTTCTCTGTATATATCTTCAATACCAGAATCAGAATCTGAATGAGGATCAGAATTGCATCATCAGCGGAGATGTCAACAGAGGAAGCAGTAATTATAAAGGACTAGCGATACCAACAGCAGCGGCAAACAATTGCATCATTAACGAGAATTATAACAGAGACAGCGAGAGAATATACTTGTAAGTTTAAATTAAAATTAACTATATTTGGAATATATATTAGAAATAGAAAATAGCCCAATTATTAAATATAAAAACTGTAATATTGCGACTTTTGTAAGGGCGATCATTATACTAGGGAATGTCCCAAACTCAAAAACCAAAAAAAAACTGAAGACTATAAACAATGGTTTGTACAACCCAATAAGTCTGTTATTACACACGGCAACGTTTGTTGTGGCAATTCTTGGTTTATTGCCGAGGGGGAGACTAGGAGAGGAGAGTCGTGCGCTTTGTGTTCTTATTCGTAACAGTTCGCTGCGACGTTTTTCGGCATTCGTATTCTTTCTTTCGTAGTACATAGTTGCATTTGCGTATATTTTTTTGAAATTAATATTTTGAATATATTTTGGTAAGTAATTTGCAAATATGTATATAAATATACATAATATAATGTAAATATTTTAGAAAAGGGAGTATTACGAAAAAATCGAATTAATTAAAGATATTGTGAAATGTATGGAGGAAGCCATACAAATTGATTCAGACGATAGTGAAAAGGGTGATATATGTGAAGGTCTGCTATATAGCCTTTGTTTTAATTTTGAGTTATAAATAAAATGTATTTTTTAATTGACAGAACTGATTAATATATGTGATAGTGTGGCCCAAATACCTATAAGAAAAAAGAAACGACAATGGGTTAAAGTAAAGTGAAAGAGAATGAGAATGAGAAAAAAACTCGCAGAGTTGCGCAACACAAGTTGCTCGTGTGAATGTAATGGGCGACAGCAAAAGAGAATCGCCCGAGAATTAGCAACAAATGTTGCAGTGTGTAAAACAGACTAAATTACATAATTAAAAGCTGCGATTCACCACCCTCTGGGGGACCCTCCAGCTTATAACAATTTAAAACTCTCTGCGATTCACCACCCAAGAGACCCTCCAGAGAATTATAAAAAAAAATAATCCAACCAATAAATTGTTCTTAATAAAATACTAATTAAAGGCTCGACCAGCAATATAACAAAAATATATTGAAACCGCGATTCATCACCGCAAAAGGGATCCTCCGGTTTATAATAAAGCTTAATTCTGCGATTCTCAACTCCAGACCCTCCGGAATAAAAAAGCACCTCTTCCTAGAAGGGATAAAATAAAAATAATTAACAAAAAAGATCAGAAACTGAAAATTAGACAAAATGGCCAATGGTGACGCTTTGACCGTAGACCTAATAACTGGCCTCATTGCTGACAGCAATATAGCACCACGTGAGGAAGTAGAGCAATTAAGTCCACAAATAGTAGTCAATACCAATACTGCAACCGATTTTTTAACACAGACAATAGACGATATCAAAAATCGTTAGACATAGTTAAATGCGTACCTGAATTTACTGGTAGGATGAATTTATATGTTAGTTGGAGAGAGGCAGCGCTTAACGCTATGATCCTATAAGTGAGGGGCAGTAAAAAATACATTGCTGCACTCACAATACTTAGAAATAAAATAACGCATGATGCAAACGATGCATAAACAAACCATGGAACAGTCCTCAATTTCGATGAAATTCGATCCCGTATAGACTTAGCATATGCGGACAAACGTCCAATACATATAATTGAACGAGAACAAGCATCTTAAGGCAGGGTGCAATGTCGGCTGTGGAATATTACAATCTCATCAACAAACAATTGACGCTATTAAAACAAATCAATCATGACACACAGAAATAACGCAGACCTGACAACAGAATTAAACAAAAAGAATTTTTATAACAGGGCTAAATGCCCCATTACGGGACATAATATTTTTTCTAAACCCACAAGATTTATCTGACGCTTTAGCAAAAGCTCAGGAACTCGAAAAATCAAAGAGCCCGGTTTGCCCAAAATTTCATGTATGATAGAAGCAAGGTGAAGCCAATGTATAGTATACAAACAATAATTTAAGATTTCCTCAAAGGATCAACCCTCTAAATAACAAAATATATTATAATTTTCCGAAACCAACTCCTATGGATATAGATTCATCTCTATCCAAACTTTATAATAGAGATTTTAATGTGAGGGGACAACAAGGTCATAGCAATTTCAATCAAAATACAAAACCTATACAAACGAATGCAAACTTTCAGGCCAAAAGGGATTGAATCAGGAAGCACATAGGATAAAGCGGCATAGAGAAAGTAATCAAAGCTTTCGCCCATAAGAGAAAATAATTAATAATATGAATGAGAGCAATTTTTTAGGCGAAGTTGGGACAAACTCCCCTATCTGAAATTACATGATTTCAAATTAAATAAAAGCTTAAAAACTCTAATCTATACGGGAGCAACCTCATGCTACATTAATCTTAGGGTTTACAATAATAAAAATGAATTAGTTATTTATAAGCGCATAAAAACGGTGAATGGCTATTCCATTATCAAATTTTACCACATAATAACCATATTTAGAGTCGAAGAATTCTTCTATGAAATAGAGGGATTAGAATCGGATCTCCTTTTGGGATACTATTTCCTTAAAAAGATTGAAGCACTTATCGATGTGTCCAATGGGAAAATTCATTATAGGGTAAAGAATAACATGGAAAATGAAAACAGAAGTATGAACATTTATTTTGAAAACAAAACCAAGGAACAAGAAGTGTCCAAAAAACTAGCGGAGAAAAATATCATATTAAAAATGAAAAAAATATTAAAATTGTGGAACATACATTCTACACCGCCAGCCGAAGATTTTGCAGGCAATATTATATTAAAAAAATTTATTTTGGGACAAAACGATCCTAAAACGTCAGCTGAAGATTTATACTAGCATAACGAAAAAAAAAATAATTATTAAGAAATTTATTCGGAAAAGAATTCCGAAATGAAAGGTACTGAAAATCAGAATAAAAAATTAACTGAACTTAAAGCAAAAATAAAAGAAAAATTGCTCAAATGCATTCAAATATCAATACAAGCTTTCCCTTCATGACAAATGTAAAAGCGGAAATAGTAATGAAAAATGAGGATCCGATATGGAGCATACAATTTCTGATCGTTATCCGATTCCGGATACAAACATTATACTGTCTAACCAAGGCAAAGTAATATATTTTTCAACCATTGATCTAGAATCGGGATTTCATCAAATTTTAATGACAGAAAATGATATTGAGAAAACAGCTTTTTCCGTTAATAATGGGAAATATGAATTTTTGAGGATGCTTTTTGGGTTAAGAAATGCCTCTAGAATTTTTCAGAGAGCAATGGATGATATATTGCGAAAATATATAGAAAAAATCTGTCACGTTTATGTGGATGATATAATTATTATTTTTTTTTTGAAAAATGTAACTCAACACCTTAAGGATTCGGAAACAATTACAAAAGTATTGAAAAATGCTAATATGAAAATTTCATTAGAAAAATCAGAATTTTTCGCGAAAGAAATAGAGTTTTTGGGTTATATAGTAGCTCAAAATGTCATAAAAACAGACCCAAATAAAATAAAATTCATCTTAAACTTCTTCTTCTTCTTAATTGCCGTTGACACCGCCTACGCGATTATAACCGAGTCAACAACAGCGCGCCAATCGTTTCTTCTTTTCGCTATGTGGCGCCAATTAGATATCCCAATACCAAAAAGTCTGTGAGCATTAAGAGGATTCGTGGGACTTGCAGGATATTATCGCAAGTTTGTTAAAGACTATGCTGCGATAGCCAAACCTTTATCAAAATACCTATCAGGAGAAAACGGAAGGATTTCTAAAAATAAATCAAAAAAAATTTGAAATAACTCTGGATGAGGAAGGAATATCTGCATTAAATAAATTAAAAAAAACTATTGGCTTCAGAAATGCAATTGATACAGCCTGATTAACATTGCAGTGCGGTACTATAGCGAGGGGATAAACCAATTACCTTTATTTAAAAAACTCTTAATAACACAGAAAGAAATTATGCAACTAATGAAAAAGAACTTAAATTACCTCTATGATGTAACCAATTCGGAAATACATACTGATCACCAACCATTAACATTTGCTTTATCACCCCGCAATCCTAATCCTAAATTGAAAAGATGGCACGCAATTATAGAAGAATTTTCTCCAAAATTTGTAAACCAACCCGGTAAACCCAATATTGTAGCTAACGCATTGTCGCGTCTTGAATTATATAACATTTCCGATGATTCCCAGAGTCAGGAATCCCAACATTCTGCACAGAATAGAGAAAGCGTTTGAATACAAGAAACACAAAAACCTATAAGTCAATTTATACAACAAATAATATTGTGTCAGAACAGATTTACGGACCATTAGTTAATTGAAACCTTTGGAAATAAAAGGCATTTAATAGAATTTGATACAGTAGAAAATCTATTAACAATTTTGAAAGAATATATTCAGCCAAAGCTAATGACGGGTATTTACTGTACTGTTGAAGATTTGACGAAATCCACGAAACTCTCAAACAAACTTTTCAGAACAAATTCGTATTTTCAAAACTTTTTCCAATCGATATTATTAAAAGAGAAGATCAGTCCGGACTAATCGAACAAACCCATAATAAAGCTCATCGAAGCTATAATGAAAATATTAAACAAATAGAAAATCGAAATTGTATGATATGTAATAAAAATAAATATGATCGCCATCCCAAGAAAATACCAATAGGCAAAGCCCCAATCTCAGAAAAAGCAGGGGAACAACTTCATTTCGACGTTTTCCACGCACAGAAACTAAAATTTATCACATGTGTAGACGCTTATTCAAAATTTTTAATATTAAAACATATAGAAGACAAATCAAATATCAAAGAAAAGGTTTTAGAATTGCTTCAAAGTTTCACAGATGTAAAAAAATAAATTAGACAATGAACCAAGCTTTACCACACCAACATTTAAGTCCTTAATGCATAGGTTAAATATTGCAACTTATTTTTGTAATGTATAAAAGAAGAATACAATATTGTCAGTAATTTTGAAAGAATAACTAGAGCAGCGCAAAAATACAATGCAACAACACATTCAGTAACGAACTTTAAAGGGTTATATACAGTTAGGATTTTCAAAACATCGATTTTTTTGCGTTTTATTAATATATATGGGCCATTCCATCAATTGCCGACATGGTTTTGTACCCGTGGTTCTCCGATTTTGACCAAAGTTTAGAATATCATAATATAGACCAATACGGTCAAAGTTGCTCCATTGTTTTTTGGCGCGCACTTCAAATTGAGATCAAACAAAAAAATGACTTTTTCTTTTATTTTTTAACGACCTCAAAATTGAGTGAAAAAAATTTTAAAGTTATCGAATTTTATGTAAAAAAATCTTAGCTTTCTGATAAAAATATTTTTAAAATCAAAAAAAATTTTCAAAATAAAAAAAAACATTGTTTTCCAAAAACCCGGTTTTTTGTGCTTTTCCCCCCAACTATTTTTCAAAATTGACCTTTCCATTCGATTCCGATATGGGACTCTGGTCCCATGAACAGTAAAAAAATGCAAAGTTGTCGCTCAAAATCCAAAAAATACATTATTTTCCCAAAAATCCGGTTTTTTGTGCTTTTCCACCAACTTTTTTTTCAATATTGACTTTTCCATTCGATTTCTCGTTAAATTTTACATAAGAATCAGTCTTCAAAAATATGGGACTCCAATGAACAGCAAAAAAAATGCAAAGCTGTCGCTATATCCGAGTATACACACACAAAATTGCAAGTCGATCAGACGAATATTTTCGAAGTTATAGACATTAGTGAAGGCGCGCCGACTACATGTAAAGTGCTTTCAAGACTTTAAACTCGTTTTTCTCGAAACGGTGTTTTCACGAAACGGCTGAACCGGATTTCCCCATCCGATGAAAATTTCTTATTTTTATATACAATTAAAGACCCGAATTTTGGTCCTAAATCGAACCTTTTTCTTTGAGTAGCCGCCATTTTGTCAAACATTTTTTTTTTTGCAAATCCTTCGATCAATTACTAGATTATTTATTACATTAATTAAATTTATTTGGTTTTTGCATTTTAGATGATCTGGTCCAGAGATATCGTACTCACCACAAGAGGCCTTTTTTTTGCGGTCCCCTGCAAAATTGGCAATATCAACGTTCCCTATAATTACATTTTTTTGGCAATAAAAAATATGTGAATATAGCTTAAGGTTGTCGTAATATACCTGCCAAGTTTCAAATCAATAAACCAAATAGTTTGCTTAGAAAAAAATCTTGAAAAATTCCTTTTTCTTAAACCTCCTAACTGTATATAACCCTTTAAACCAAGTGAAGTACTTTATAATAAAATAAACCATTAAAATTTGCCAACAACCTTAAAGCAAGCACAGGAGAAAACGCTAACGTTTCATAATAAACATAGATCAGATAAGCTATATCTTCCGGCCAAATCATTTACGAGAAAATAATAGGAGAGAGACATAAATTACAACCTATATATAAAAAACAACAAGTTAAAGAAAATTTAGGGAATAAAATAATAATTAATAATAGAAATAAAATTATTCATAAAGATAATATAAAATCATAATTATTACAGGTTTCCAATATGATCATTTTAATTTGGACTGCACTAATCAGCTCAGAAGCCGCTGATGTTATGGACTATATCCGACAAGACTGCATACTTATCGAAGATGGAGATGTTTCCATTTATGAGGAATACGGGGACCTATTTCACATTAGTAGTTTATCTTATTTTGAAAATATAATATCAGACGAAAATAGAAATTTAAACAGCAATAACGAACAAAATCACGACAAGAATTAGGAATTATTACACAGGAAACAGAATATGAAATTTTGATAATTAAAACTTTATTAGAACAATTAAAACAAACCCATTTTAGGCAAAAAAAAGGAGTATAAATAAATTAGGAACACTCTGGAAATGGATAGCTGGTAAACCAGACCATGACGACTTTGTAAAAATTAATGACAAATTGGACGAACTGGTAATAAATAACAATAAACAATTCACAACAAATTTAGAAATTTTTAAAGTAATAACAGAATTAACTGACACAGTAAATAATATTAGAGGTGATACCATAAACAGGAAAATAAAAAGAAAACGAAATCAATATGTTATACATGAACTGAAAAATTTAATAAATGCAATAACTTTTGGTAAAATTGGAATTTTAAATCCAACAATTTTACATTTTGATGAACAAAAAACATAATATATTACCAACACGGTATAATGACTATAACAGATTTAATGGACATTTCTAAATTTAAAATAGCCCATAAAAGGAGACATAATTATAATTTATATAAAATACTTAAAATAGAACTAACATGTAAGTACTATGATATAGAGCCATAGCTCTCTTAGATGGTAAGCTTATTATTGACCAGAACATAGTATATTGTAATAATAAATTTTTTAATATTCGCAATTGTAAAACAGAAATTTCAAAAACCTATTGTAAACTAAATAAAAAAAGCACATGTTTGTCAGAAACTTTAAACAAAGAAGAAGGAAAATGTAATAAATTAAAGGAAAAAAACTTACAAATTGAAGAAATTAAACCAGGAGCGATATAAGTTTCAAAAAAAAAAATATTGGTTACACTCAAACATTGAATGGAACATATTTAATAACATTTGAAAATTATACTGTCATAAATAATCAAACTTATGAAAATATTGAAATAAAAATTTGGAATCATTTTAAAAATAACCATATAAATAATTTTGAAATTTTAGAATATTCTGAAACAACTAATAAACTGTTAAAATTAGATAATATAAATATTTTAGCAAAGCGGAACAAAACATTACAGTCCATTAATTTTTTTGGTACATAATTTTAATCTTGGGAATACTTTTCATAACTTACTTAAAACTAAAATTAAAAAAATCTCGCGAAATTCCCAAACTAATCAAAAATACGCAATTTCAAGAAATCACTTATAATGCTATTTCGGATCAAATCTATAAATTACCCCAAAATAATAGTGAATCGACGACGATTCATTTTAGAAAGGGGGGAGTTAACGACAGCCTCCGCATAACAATCTTACCATAACTGCAAATAAAATTGAATCTTTGCACTTTGCAATTACACTGTCTCATTAAATAGAAATCTTAATTAACGTTTTGATTATTTAAGAATTCGATATGCTTTTTCCGTTCTAAATCTAATAATCCATTCTTATCAAAACAATATCGCTCGCCCTCACAAGAAGGCATAACAATAACAATTATAAAGAAAACAGAACGATTAACGTTCTGCTGGAATATGCTGTAACAGTAATATTGAAATTAACTCTTTCTTCTGGATTCAATTAAGATGACGCCTAAACTTCAGCTTTAGCTTTAAGATAATAAGCCCAAAATGTATAAATATTAATATTAGAGAAATAAAGAATTCATTTGTATCTGACAATCCACGGGAACCACATGTTTTCCTATTTCATCCGCGCGTTCCCGGATGTAAAATATACTTGTATATATTTTTTT
Organism: Bactrocera correcta; assembly: GCA_027475135.1. Lineage (NCBI taxonomy): Eukaryota > Metazoa > Arthropoda > Insecta > Diptera > Tephritidae > Bactrocera > Bactrocera correcta. The sequence continues at coordinate 148,861,818 of CM050325.1, read as the reverse complement.
TTTTAAATTACCTCGTCGAGGGAATTAATTTGCATACACAACATACATACATATTTATATACGTTCACGTGTAGATATGTCACCCGCAAAAAGTACAAATATTGTTCTATAAAAACAACAATGATTTCAAATAGCGTTAGAAGTCAATATGACAGCCAAATAGTCGATGTCCAAATTTGTAGAAAAATACACAACAACAATATTTTCATTCATGAACACAAGCGCACTTTCAACAGGCAAACTTGCTTCATTCATAAAAATAAACACCATTGTATCTCCCCGAGCATGCCTTTGCCTACAAGAGTCTTTTCGCGACGATGGCAAAAGCTTAAAATTATAAATTGAACAATTTCTGATATTTGCATGAGAAGGAAAAAGTGACAACCCTGCAAATATAAGTATTCAAATATATTAGAATAAAATTGACAACATAGTTTATTTGTCGATTTTCAAGTCAAGAAATGTGTCAAAGAAAATATTCAATATTCCGCTGATTTACGTGTACAGTGAATCCTCGTTAAGTAGTACTCCGCTTAAATGAAAATCATCCCTCTTAACTGCCTATATCTTGCTGCAACTCACGGTTTGTTTTTCAAAATACATTCAAACTATTGTTTTAAGTACGTCTCGGTTAAGTATCCGCAGTCGCTTATGTACCATATTATACTTTTATTTTTAACAAACCACCAAAATCTATATCTTTGACTGTGGCACATAACCAGGATTGATTTTATTTCTCAAGGAATGTAAAAATTTTTTTTACGTGGCTTGCAAAAATCTGCGTCGGTATGTATGCAAGCTCTTACAGAAACATACATATTTACGTTAGTTTGTTGACGAAGCTGTTACAGCGGCAAGGGAAGCGTGGATACAATGTTGTGACGCTATGTCGTCGTGTCTGTTCTTCGACAAATTGACTCTTTGACAAAGCGTGAGCTTCGGCCATTAGTTTTCCGTGACAACGGCATGAAAGAATAAGTGTACATATTTACATACAAAGTTATGTATGGGCAAATATATAAACATTTTGCGTATGGTTCTTTTTGTTTACATGCACACATAATTACAAACATATGTACTATGTACGTGAATATGCGCGACCGCTTGGTCTTTTAACATGTTATCAAAACTTTTAAAGGCCTGCAAATAAATATGTAAGTATATAAATATGTATGTATATATCTTATCAAACCTACATACATTAATTAAATAATTAGGTAATAATACAAATATGATTTCAGTATATATTTCTAAAGATTTAAGGAATTCATCATGAAATAGTTCAATTTGTACGTACATATGTACATGCCTGTGTGCTTTGATATAAAATATATAGAAATATACATATGTTTGCATGTATATAAATTATATGCAGAGTCGTTTGCGCATTGTAAATATACGAATCTGTAAGCGAACATTTCTTAACGTCGGAAATACACAATTTTTCTTATTTAACACTGAAAATGCTCTATTCTGCTATTTTCATGTCCCTGATGTTAAGTGCCGAAACACGCTCATCCAAAACAGTAAATATCCCAAAATTGAAATATCCCTAAATTTTCGACATCGTGAACCTTCTCTATAAATATATGTACGTTCTCTGCAAATAGATCATTGCAAACAAAGGTCTTGGCTAATTAGAAGCAAAGGTTGTAATCTATAATAGTAATTGTATACTCACCATACCGCAATTTTCTTCGCATAAATAATGAAAAATGTTTTCATGCAAACATGTGTATTGTACATGGTATGGAGCGACTTTTTCCTCTCCCTTGATTTCTACTGAAATATGTAAACGTATGGCTCCAGATACCGCTGATTTGTCGGTACGCTTCTCTAAATTATACCAAACATCCATTTCACCTGAAAGTGTGCGTACTTCGATTATTGTCTGACCCAAAAAGTCATCAGATTCTCGAGTTAACTTCTGACGCAATTTAGATTTCAGATCATTGTCTTCATCCCAGACGCGAACTTTTATCCTATCTGATGAGTTGTGACATTCGCTAAAGATCGTTAATTGAGTGTGGTTTTGTTTTCGGTAGTTGACGATATTGCAAATAGTGACACAATTATTCACGTTTAGTGAGTCGATTATGAACATAGAAGAAGTAATTTTAATTAATGTTTATATTTGTATAAAATATATACACACAAATATATATATTGTAGTTTTATAAACATGATATTTATTTTTACACAAATATATGGTAAACATTTTTAGCATTAATTATATGTAAATAATACACATATTCTTTATATGACATTAGCAATTTTTTAATTAAGTGCCCTACGTTTACAGATACAAACATACATATAAAGATAAGAATAGGCAAACTCTGTGACCGCTAAAGAAACAAAAAACAAATCTTTAATTAAGTTGAGCAAAATTTTCCAACAGATTTCGTATCGGAAGCATGTGCGCTAAAATAGAGTAAGTTCTTATTTGAAAAATAGTAAGTTAATATGTGAATATTTTGTAAACTATTATATTGCATAAAAATAAAAGGAATATTTCAAAAATGGCTGCCAAGCTACTTTAAATAAGTGTATGGAGTAATTTCATTCAAAAAATTTAAATGTTAAAAAATGTTAATATTCATCATGTAGTGGTCAAGAACGTGACAGTTTTTTTTCTAATATACGGTGTTTTCAAAATAAATGCATAACTTCTAATAGGATTAAAAACTGGTGGTTATGTTAGTCACTTAGCTAATCTATTTTTTCAAAAAATTTTTGCTGCTTTTTTAAATAAGTGTTAATTATTTTCTATTTTCTTGATCGAATTCAGTGGTATTTCGATTTAGCATATGGGCATATCTCTCTACCACCACGAATCCTACATCCCCGTCCATTGCATTTCTTGGACGGCGGTGATGTCAGCCTTCATTTCATGAGCACATCAACCAGCTGGGCAGCGGAACCTTCGCAATTAAGGGATTGTACATTCCAGGTGCATGCCCTTAAATTGCCTCGAATAGGCAGACTAGACTCTCATCCCGCCCTAGGGATTAAAATTAACAACAACAACGATCACAACACCTGCGGAATAGGATAGATTCCGAGAGTAAAAGAAGGAAGCGAGACACATTTGCAGCAGAAAAAGAATGAGGCCGAAATGCCTGAGTATGAAGAGCTTGACAAGCTGGCCGTCGACTAATAGAAGGTTTGAAGACCGGAGCATACACTCGTAGAACCCAAGGACTTGAGGAGGAGTAACCCTTGCTCAGAACATACTAAAATTATGGAGAGAACTCTTTTCGAGCCAGCTGAAAGGCAGTAAAAGAATAACGCCAGTAGAAGGCGAACCCGATTCCTCAATCGATGTCGGTAAACTGACGTTCCATTGCCCGACCATGAAGAAGTTCGAATAGCAATTACCTGTCTGAAGAAAAACAAACCGGCGGAGGTCGATGACTTGCTGGCCGAGCTATTCAAACACGAAGAACTGGTAAGGAGCATGCATCAGCTTCTTTGTAAAATATGGTCGGACGAAAGCATGCCCAACGATTGGAAATTAAGTATGCCCAATCCACAAAAAGGAGACTCCACAATCTGTACCAACTACCTAAACGTCGCATATAAACTTCTAACGAGCGTATTGTGTGGAAGAGTAAAGCCCACCGTCAACAAACTGATTGGACCTTATCAGTGTGGCTTTAGGCCAGGGAAATCTGCAACTGACCAGATATTCACCATGCGCCAAGTCTTGGAAAAGACCCTTGAAAGGAGAATCGACACACACCACCTCTTCGTCGATTTCAAAGCTGCTTTCGACAGCACGAAAAGGAGCTGTCTTTATGCCGCGATGTCTGGTATCCCCGCGAAACTAATACGGTTGCGTAAACTCACGTTGACCAACAATTAAAGCTCCGTCAGGATCCGGAACGACCTCTCCGAGCCATTCGATACCGAACGAGGTTTCAAGCAAGACGATTTCCTTTCGTGCGACTTCTTCAATCTGCTGCTGGAGAAAATAATTCGAGCTGCAAAACTAAATAGGGAAGGTCCTATCTTCTATAAGAGCGTACAACTGGTTGCTCTAAACTAGATACAGAAGCAAAGCAAATGGGTCTGGCAGTTAATGAGGGCAAGACGAAATATCTCCTGTCATCAAACAAACGGTCGTCGCACTCACAACTAGACTCCTACGTCACTGCTTCAAGTCATCGAAGTTGTGGCTAATTTCGTCTATATTGGAACCAGTATCAACACCAACAATAATTCCAATGCAGCATAACTATTGCCAACAGGTGCTACTTCGGCCTGAGTAGGCAATTGAAAAGTAAAGACCACTTTCGACGAACAAAAACAAAACTGTATAAGTCACTCATCATTCCCGTCTTGCTATATGGGGCAGAGAAAACGTTCTGCGAACGATTTAGGGTCTTTTACACGTTGACCACGGCAAATATCGCATTCGATGGAATGATGAGCTGTATGAGATATACGAATACATTGACACAATTCATCGAATTAAAAGACAGCGGCTGCGCTGGGTAGGTCTGTCGTACGTATGGACGAAAACACTCGAACTCTGATACAATACCCGTCGAGAGAAGCAGAGGAAGAGGAATACCCCACTCCGTTAGAAGGTCCGGGTGGAGAAGAACTTGGCTCCGCTAGGTATTTCCAATTGGCGCCACTTTGCGAAAATAAGAAATGACATGTGTGTTGTTGTTAACTCGGCTATAAACGCGAAAGCAGTGTCTTTCCCCGTAAAGAAGAAAATAAGAGGTTGTCAGAAAATAAATATCCTTATAATCAGTTTACTGAATTAAGGCAAATAAATGGGTAATTTTTGCTAGAGAGTTTTCCAAGTTTCTTGTTTGCTAAATTTTTCTTAATACAGTAACTAATGTTTAGTTTCAAAACCGAGATATAATCAAAGAAAATTAGTTTTAGTCCAAAATACATCTTTTAAGTGAATTTATTTGTTGAATAAGATCGAGAATTTAGTTTGGTTTTTTTTTGGGAAAGCATAATGATAGTTGCCATATAAGAAAGCATGCTAAACAGTCGCTCAAATTTTCTGAGTTGTGCAGGATTTGACGTTTTCCCCGGCTATATGTTGCCTCGTATTGTTACTTCTCGGAGAGAACCTTTTGAAAATTTTCATTAACATGACTAATAATTTGAAACCTTGCAATATCTCTGCCGGTGTGAGTATGCTTTGAAGTCAAACCCCCTTTTGAATCCGAGGAGATATGTGGAAGTTCAATTCGTAGGACATGCCTTCTCGAACCCGAATAGCAGCAATTTATACAGCACCATTTATAGAATCCATCACCATCGCCCCAGTTGACATAAACATACTGATGCTAAAGAATCTAGGCCCATTGGGAGTAAAATATCTCACCAAGGTTCTCAATACGTCTCTGTTCACTCTTCACAAAATCGATATATAGAAAATCGACAAGAGTGCTTTCCAAGTAATTAAAATTTGAGGGATTGCTAGTCTCGTAATTACGATGTTTGTTAATGAACCACCGAAAACCAATTAATGAACAAGACATCCTTAAAGTGCACAGAAAACATATAGATAACTCGTGGCGTTACTAAAAAACCTTGGACTTCTGGAAGCAGCAGGATGCAGATGAAGATGTTTAAGACTAGTCAGAACACTACATCACGGACAATAGTAGGATATCTTTTTATGTCTCTCAGCAAACACCAACACAGCGAGGCCCACATGTTTGCAATTTAAGACAATTTAAGAGCCTCGTTGAAGCGAAGGTATCTCACAGAAGCATCAATAAAACATTTCTTCAATTAATAGATGACATAGATCACATTACCGACAAACTATGAACGCACAATGGAGGCCATAGAATTCCGCCCTTTGCAGAAAATGATCCCGATTTTCCTCGAGAATCTACAGTCACCATCGACAACTTCATTCTGAATGCTACACCAGATTAAAATCTTAACATATCCAAAATTGATCTCGGCATACTAAACGTATGTATGTCCTCTATGCAGTCCTCGCAAGTCTTAAACTTTCTTCTGGCATGCTTCTTGAAACTATGGCTCATGCTCAATCACACAGCAAGTTCCATGGACCTCCCATTTGGTGACTGCAAAGACAACTAACTTGCACTGAGTCGTTAAATAGCAAGATCTTGGCATATGACTGGGCCATTTCTCGAAATTAGTTTCAATATAATGGGTTGTCAAAAAAGTCTTGCGGTATTTTTATTGAATCAGTTCGTGTAACACCCATACATCGAGCTTCTTAGTGACCCCAAGCTTCTTCAAATGGTTTATAACGGTTTGAAGACTACTATGCCGGTCTCTTTCTACCAATTCAGTGATTTTATCGCAATTTTCGACGACAGGCCTTCTGGAGCGTGGCGCATCTTCGACCACCTCTACACCAGAACGAAAACGTTGAAACAATCGTTGTGCGGTGGAAATGGAAACTGTATGGGGCCCAGAAACTGCACAAATTTTATTGGTGGCTTGAGATGCATTTTTGCCTTTATCGTAGTAGTACTGTAAAATATGCCGTATTTTCTCTTTATTTTGCTCCATGTTTGCGACGCTATAACTCACGAATCACTTAAAAGAAACGACAATCAACCAAATACGTGTTAGCGCGTGAAATGAGCTTTCCAAAAAGGTATAGCATGACCCGATGCAACGAGTAAAACTTGAAGTATGCGCTTTCAGCTCCAACTAGCGAAAACTCCGCAAGACTTTTTTAACATCTATTATTTTTTTTATCTATTAAATAAAATAATCTATTAATACATCAATTAAAAAATATTTTAAAATTAAAGCCCTTTTGTTTAAAACTTTTTATCGGAAAAACGCTATATTACAATATGAGAACATATTGAAAATCATATTATGTCATTATTGTGATCCTTGTATCTTGTGTGTCTATAGCAAGGCTCATTGCTATACAAAAAAGTGTTGTATTTTTACTGTCGTAATGTTCATGTATATAAAAACGTGTTTTTTCAGTAACTCCAATTCGTGTTCGGGAACATGTTTTGTGTTCTTGCTCGGCATTCCTCTTCATTTTAATGATTGCAATTGCGCTCAGCTTCATATAAATAGTTACACCATGTTCCGACCAAAAATTTGAAATGAGTAGATTACATTTAGTCTATTCACTAATCTTTTATTTGCGCGTTGGCTACGGCGAATAGCTCATTCGATGGAACGATGAGCATGAGCTGTATGAGACATACGACGACATAAACATAGTTCAGCGAATTAAAAGACAGCGACTATGCTGGCTAGGTCATGTCGGCCGAACGGATGAAAACACTTCTTCTCTGAAAGTATTCGACGCAGTACCCGCCAGGAGGAAAACCTCCTTTCCGTTGGAAGGACCTGGCTTCGCTTGGAATCTCCAATTGTTGTTAACTCGGAAATAACCGCGTAAGAGGTTTCCACGCCAGTGAAGAAGAAGAAGAATCTATTTTGTCCTGACAACCGTTGGAAATTTATAAAGCAGATATTTTTGACACTAAAAAATGCACATCGTTTAATATCCATAGTGTCGTACTTTGCTATAAAAGTCGGCTTGTTTTAAATATTTTCCATTTAATGGAAAAAAATGGCCGCATTTTTCGATTTGGAAAGTCGATTGCAAAGAGTATTCAAATGTTTTTTCTTAATTTATTTACTTGATAATATTTTTTTCTTTGTGATGTCCAAATCCACTGTGATAATATGATTAATTTCATTTCGGGCAAATAGATGGCAAGTCGCACAAGGAAATTTCACGTAGATTAGACTCAATTAGACGCGATTTTCAAGTTTAATTTTTTAAGGGCGAATTCGTGCTAAATCTCATATATTAATGAGATAATCTACTCAACAGACCATTGCTATGTTCCCACCAAAAATTTTAAGTGATAAGCTTACATTAAATCTCTTCACTAATCTCACCGTTCTCACCGCCGTCGGACAGATGATAAAATAAATGCTTTCGCCATTCAAGAATTCACATCGCTTAATATTTATTAAAAGAAAACAATGTTATATAGTATTTTGTTATAAAGCCGTCGTCTTTATAATATTTTCCATATAATGAAAACAATGGAAGCATTTTTTTTATTTGGGAAGTAGATTTTCATCTGAATACAGATTCATTGCGTTTAGTTCATTTGTTTACATTTTTTCTTGTTGCAGTGTCTAAATCAGCTGTGATAATGCAATGAATGAGAGTCGCACCGAGAGATTTAGAGTGGATCAGTTTCAAATCAAATTAGTGGAATAAACTATTCAACAGCCGAAATCCTGTGATTAAGTGTCGGTCTGAACATGGTATAAATCTTGTAATTAGATGCCGGTCGGAACATGATAGAACATTACTTTCGGAAATTTGAATGTTAATATGTAACACAATATGTAAATATGTATAATATATAAATCTTTTAAAAAAGGTGAATAAGAATAAAAATTTGCCATTGAAAAATATTTGTTGTGCTCGTTAATGAGGAGTACAAGATAATGAGAAAATAATATGAAAGATGCAGATAAATGCAGAAAATTGACGTAAAAATGTAATATATTATAAAATATCATTTTGTTGGTCACGGAAAGTTGCACAACATGTGTTTAATTATCTATTTGAGTTACATTGTTTTTCTCTTATATATTTTCCAATTTAGCTGCAATTATTTTTTATAAATTTTAAACCTAAGTTTCCTTATACGATAGTTTTAACACTATCTCATATTTTTAAAAAAAGCTTACTTAAATCTTTATTTTCAATAACAAAACCTTCAGTAGCAAATATAAAACTATCTATATTTAACCTGTTTCCGTAAAAGTCCTAACAACAATGTATGGTTTTGGAAACTGGCTCAGTATCTTTAAAATATAATCTAAATACACCCAACTCTTTTTTTACACGGTTTCTTTTTACAGGGATTTTACACCACATTAAGAACCATTGCTGAAATGAACATACATAGTAGTAACTGGGAAATCCACTTATTCGATAACGGTTACCTACACCTTTTTCGCATGATATTTACATAACTGAAATGGATATTTCCAGCGATGATACCGACTTTAGGACAGTTCGTCGCAAACAATTGCGCTTGTTATCATGTAGCGACGAATAATTATGTCTGCATATCTAAAATCTTATAGTTTTCAATATTTTTTACACGATTTTACGAAGTAAATATAGTTCTTTATTTCATCTAACATGGTTTTCAGATGAAATGGAACGAATCCCCCTACTACTATATGAAACGTCTCTTTTTTCATTCGGTTTTTTTACACGGATTTCTGAGGAGCGTATCTACGGTGTAAAAAAAGAGTTGGGTGTATTTGTTAAATTTTCTATGCGCTCAGAAATAAAGTGGAGAGAGAAACAACGCCACAACACAACTACCATAGGCTAACCTTTTCCCAGTACAACATGGTAAATGAAAAAAAAACCGATTTCGTGTAGTGCAGCAAAGTAAAAAAAAAGATAAAGGGATGTCCAACTTATTCCAGTGTGAGAGTGCCTCAAAATTAGCGTTTTTTTATAACATTTTCCATTTTAGCCAGATGGAATAAAAAATATTTATTATTCGTGAACCTACAAAGTTACGCGGCAAGTTTCTGCATTAATTATAATTAATCTCAATTAGCATTGACACGTTCCGTGTAATGTATAACATATGTGCACATAACGTAGTGTCTGTTATAGACTCACCTTCACGACGTCATGACAGACACTCGAAAGGAAGTATGATGCAGGGAGTAGGTTTGCAATAACGATCGAGTTGTTTAATTCAGAAAATATTTTATAGATATCAACAATTTAGCTTACACTGCGATATTGATGGACTAATAAACGATTAGGATATTTCCTATGGAGCTAATGACTGCCGCTTATATGTTGATTCTTGAACATGATTTTCAAAAGCAGTTACTAGTTGCTCAATCAATAGTAGTAAAAGAAGAATACTGCGACCTGGAATACTTACACGAAAAGCCCACGGCAAGCATTATGTGCAAAAAGATTGGACGCTCCAGGTTCTAAAAATGTCATAAAAAAAGTCGAATACCAGAAAGTATAGTAATTGTCCCCACTCCATACAAAATTGGGTCTTGTAAAACAATTGAATAAAGCTATTAGAAATACGCAACACAAATATTTTGAGTACCTCTTCGAAAAAATTTCCAAATTGTCAGAAGCGAAAGTAAAAGAAAGCATTTTGAGTGGGCCACAGAAACTGAATTTCAAGAAAGAAAGACTACGGTGGAGAAAACAGCATGGACAAGTTTTTGAGATATGACTACAAAATTTCTAGGAAATAAAAAAGATGCTAATTAAACTAGTATTTTTTACCAAAAGGTAAAAAGTTTTCAAGCATTTCAATACGTAATGAATTATATTAGCTTTATTCACATTTGAATATTTTCCTGAAAATGGGTGACTTTAGTAAAGAGCAGGGCGCAGGATTGCAGCAGGATTTAAGAGATTGAAAATAGGAAACGAGAAGAGAAAAGCACTAAGAAATGGTCTAAAAGAAGTCGTTACAACTGAGTCAAGGCATATAATTATACTTTTGCAACCATTTCCGGTATTACAGTTTCGTTTACCTAACGGTTGCACGTATCATCTAAAACTAAGAGAAATAGATATAGGGTTATATGTATATAAATGATCAGGATGACGAGAAAAGTCTGTCTGTCCGTCCGTCTATGCAAGATGTAACTTGAGTAAAATTGAGATGAATCTTGGTATGTGGATTCCTTAGTAAAAATTAATTTTGACCACTGCGACACCCACAAATCGTCATTAACCGAAAACATATGTATAAAGTACCATAACTAAACAATCAATTAAGATATAAAGCTGTAGCAAGGGGCATCTGTTAGCAAAATTTCTGGAAAAAGTGGGTTTGGCACCGCTCTGTAACAAGTTTAATGTATATAAACCACTTAACCTACAACAACCAAACTTTCTATGTAAAAATCTTATGAAAACTTCTACCGACAGTGCGAAAATGTGTAAAATCGGAGGATAACCCCGCTAATAAGGGTACTCGTTAAAACTACCAAAGTGCGATAAATCAACAACTAAATACGCCAGACAATAAATTTTACCACCGAGATGGTATGAGGGAATCTTATGGGAGCTGGTGTGACCGATGGGCGTAGCACTTTTTGGTGGAATCCCCCATCTCGGGACTTAACCAGCCGATTTCGACGAAATTTGGTACATAATATTCTTCTTTCATTCTTATATCACTTTGTTCTTATATCGAAAATGGACGAATTCGGGCAACAACCACGTCTACTTCCCAGTTAGCACAATATTAATATCACGGGATAAAACTTTGCACGAATAATGTCTTTAATGTGTGCCACCTTATGACCAAAAATTTATTAAATCCAATAAAAACTGTTCAAGCCCCTAGGTACCGAATATCTAGACCCCGATACCTATAGTTGACGTTTGATCGAAAATGTCGGTCAATGTGTGACATATAAAACTTAAATTAAAGAATTATCATTCTCATATCATGGTTTGTCTGTATATTAAAAATGGGTTGAATCGGGTTAATATTTCCCTGAGCTCCCATATACCTAATATAAAGATTTTCGAACTTCCAGGTGACTTTATACCGCATATATCGGTCAGTATGTGAGTTATCTCAATGAAAATGAAATATCATCTTTTACTCATAACAGTCAGTTTCTGTGCCGAAAATAAGTAGATAAAAATGGACAAAAACTTGACCTAGCGCTCACATAACTAACATCAGTATTTTCGAACACCCGATTGACTTTGCTCCATATATGTACAAGGTGGTTTCTAAAGTAAACAGGACTTTTTGAATCTAGCGTCCTTGGGCCGCCATCAATATGTCGACGTAAATGACGATCAACAAGTGGGCCAATCAAGATCCGTGATCACCGGAAATTCCATCGAAACTGTGCGTGTTCATCAAAAATCAGCCGAAATCATTATTGAAATTCATGGAAATGGAATTAAACATCTCCAAAACATCGATTTATCGCATTTTCACTGAACATTTGGGCTTACGAAAGGTGTATGCAGGGTTCCCTCCGCACAAATTGACTGACGACCAAAAATTGCTCAGAATCCATTGACGCTGGTGACCGATCATTTGACCAAAAATTTCATTTTAACCATTAACCACTCCCCATATTCACCTGATATGGCACAGTGTGACTTCTTCCTTTTCGGAAAAAAGCATTTGCTCATGAAAGCAAAAGAAAGCGTTATGCAGACGTAAGTTAAGGAACGTATTCCTTATAATAGTAACAAACATCAAAACAACCTTTTGTTTCAGTAATCAGAATGCAGAAACAACCTTGAGTTTTAACAATTAAAATGCACTATCACTACAACAAATCATCTTAAGCAAACAAGTATCAAAACAAAATTGAGTTTGAATACCACAACAACCTTATCTTAAAACAAAGCAATTGTATCTAAGCAAGCAATATATATGTAAACAAACCTAAACAAATAATATAATCTGTATCTTAGTAAACTATCAACTAGTAATAAGTAAACATACTAAATATATAAAATATAAAAAAAAAGTAAGAACGATGTAATAAGTTAGTCTTAAGAGCATAAATAAAGAGCACACATTTCGGTGCTGCTCAAAATATATTCTTTTGACTCATTTTTACTTATGGTAAAAACTAACTGGGGGCTCAACCGGGATGGCAAATTTATTTGCTATCCAAAAAGCCAGATTTTATTTCGAAAGGAATAAATCAAAAAATTCCAAGGGAAGTAGGACTTCCAGCACTAAATGCCTGAAAAAAGTGCAAAAACAAATGGCAATGGATATAAGCAATGTAACAGCGGACAATACTTCCAGAATGAATCAATAGCAGATCCTGAAAAACCGGACAGCGGCGAATTCAGCAAGATTCACAACAGACCCTGGAACAGCTTACAGCGACAATTCCTGAAAAAGTGGAACAAGGTAAAAAGTATAAGTCCTGAAATAGTGGATAATACTTTCACCAAGATTTGCAATAGACTCTTAAACAGCGGACAATGTTGAATCCTGGAAAGGATAATACAAAAACACCGCATTGCCATTACGAGGAGACACCAGCATCACTACATACAAAATTAAAGTATGGGAAAGAGTAAACAAGTACCAACGAAGAAATCATTGAGATCAATCTCAACAACGACAACATCCATCAGTTCCAATGGACGTGGAACGACTTTGTCTAAGAAAAAATTCAGCAATTTTTAAATAGCAAAATAACACAGACAATAATTCCAAAAAAGGCGCAGAAAACAAGGCAAGCCAAAAAGGAAAATTGTTGTTGAATTCTAGAAAATTAATGCTAATTCAAAACGAACTAAAAGAAAACATCATTTGAAACACGTAAAATTAATTAAGTGTATGTATAATATAGAAATGTATTAATTGTAAGCATAAAAAATTAATCAAACACATGCGAAAAGTGGAAATTTCCACAAAGACAGCCAATAATTCTAAAAAAAAGCACCGAAAACAAGGCAAGCCAAAAAAGAAAATGGTTTTTGAATTGTAGAAAATTGAAGCTAATTAAAAACTAAATTATAAGAGAAAAGAAAGCATCATTAGATACATGCAAAAATACTAATTTATTAATATAAAAAGGTTTAAATTATAAACACAAAAAATTAATCAAACATATACAATAATTAATTATTATAAGCCGACTCAAGCCTAGATTTTTTGAAATGAGATGAAATTTTAACAGGGGGGAGAGATAAGCAACGTATTCCTTATAATAGTAACAAACATCAAAACAACCTTTTTTTCAGTAAACAGAATGCAGGAACAACCTTGAATTGGAGCAATTGAAATGCACTATCACTACAACAAACAATCTTAAACAAACAAGTATCAAAACAACATTGAGTTTGAATACCACCACAACCTTATCTTAAAACAAAGCAATTTATCTAAGCAAGCAACATATATGTAAACAAACCTAAACAAATAATATAATCTTTATCTTAGTAAACTATCAACTAGTAATAAGTAAACATACTAGATAGTATAAATAGAAGTCAGAACGATGTAATAAGTTAGTCTTAAGAGGATAAATAAAGAGCACACATTTTGGTGCAGCTCAAAATATATTCTTTTGACTCATTTTTACTTATCGTAAAAATTAACTCGTAGGGCCATTCAAAAGGCTTTCACCTGGATACTGGCGGCCATACCGGCCAACAAGCTAAAACACTCATTCGATTTAATTTTGCATCGTGCAAAAAACTGTACAAGGGTTGAAGCGAAAGGAGACTATTTTGAATAAAGTAAAAAAAAATAACATTTTACCATTTTAACTATTAACCACCTCAATAAACCCAGGGAATTTTTTTTTTATTATGTGGCATGATAATAGTACAGGTAAGATAATATGTATAGTGATTTTCGTTTTTTTTATGTGCCTGTCAGTATATGAGTTATAGTATATGCAGTTATAAAATTGCTTGTATTTCGATCCCCTGGTTTACGTTTTACACCTTAAGGTATTTCCCTGGTCTTTATTCTTGCAAGTTGTAAGAGTATAAAATGTTCGGTTGCACCCGAACTTAGCCTATCCTTACTTGTTCTATTTATACATTTTTAAACATAACCTAAGAATTGTGAGAGAAAAGAGGATTCTTTTTTAATTAAGTATCACAAAAGGATCAGAAGCCTGCTACATCCTGGATATAGCTGATTGTAGGTACTTGCAATATAAAAGATGTCTTGATCATATATTGGATATTAATTTAGAAAATCTTATATCCAATTCGTAATCAGATACCCCGAGAAGCCTAGAGTAACAAGTTTCAAGGAAATACGTTAATATTAAAAAACTGGTAAAAAGTTGTGTTTGGCACTCGAAATCCGCCATGGTTTTTGAGGTTAGAAAAAAATCATTACGTTAGTGGACAAAATGGAATTCGGATTCGAACTTAGCGACCCCAAAAACTTAAACTACACCAATTCCCAAAACAGGGCCAAAGAGTGTTATTTCGGAAATCGGTGTTACTTTAGATCGGTCTGTTTTTTTGATCTTATACTACACCGGGTTTGGTGAAAGGATTCCCTGAACTATTTTTGGTGCACCTGTGTCAGACCATTTTTTTGCCATATTATGCAAGTAAGAAAGTATTAAAGTAAAGGTGAAACCGCATATTTTATACCTTTTCATGATCAAAGGTATGGAAAAATTTTTTATTAAAAACGATGTACATATTTGAGATTAGTTATTCGACGAATGAATGGATTTTAATCATAATCACTAAATTATGCTTGAAAAAACATTTACATCCAACTTTATTAAAATAACTCACACACTGACTGATATATTGGAATAAAATCAGTTACAATAACGAGAACATTATAATAGGTATATATGGTTTCGAGTAATTGCACCCATATTTACACTACATGCTGAAGAACTTGCTATAAATTTTTCCGAAAGTGTGGATAACATGGCTTTGTTGTCTGTGAGATATACACTGTTGGACAAAATTCACAGTCATTTGGTATTTGGTGTTTGAAGATTTTAACAATTTATTAAATTTTTTATGTATGTATATAACTTTTTTTTAACTTCACTTATTACACAAATGTATAAATTTAAAAATTATAATGCGTATTTCCTACGGACGAAAGTCACCGTCAATTTATATAGAAGTTTTATTATGGGGGAGAAAATATATTTGAATATGTTTTATGTATAAATAAGCCCGGTGTCAGCATGAGAGGAGCAAGGATTGTACAATTCCGAAGTAAAAACAAACCTGTGAGGACTTCGCAAAGGTATATTTCAGGAATTTGTTTCACCTATTTGTTAAACAAGTTTTGTCAAGCCTTTACTATTAATAAAAAGGTATTGATATATTTGCCTTAGCGACATGATCTCGCGCGATATTGTTTCTTTCCAGTCAACAACAATATCAAAATTCTGCTGTGAAACGCTAGCTCATGGAACCAAACCTTTTACTCTTCGAGGCCACTCCTACCTAACAAATCTTTTTTTTACTAAAAATATCTCTCCCTACTATGATATTCTACACTATTTTTGTTAACTTAATTTATGTCTTGGTTACGTAAGTTGCATTACATATTTCCGGATTCGACAAAAAAATATTGTTATTCGAAATATGCTTTGTTGTTTTTCAAAATATTCTCCATTAAGATCTATACACACTTTTGAATCAATTGTCGAAACATTTTTACTATTCTGATTGAGTTATTTCCAAAACATCTCTTTTGAACGCATCAATTGCCTCTTTTGGTGTCGAAAAACGTTGACTTCTTAGTTTATTTTTTACGAAGAAAAAGAAGAAGATGGACTCTTGATGAGTTAATCCACGTCGACAGTTGTAAAAAAATATCGCGCGAAAATGTTCCAAACTTAATTCCATTTTTTGGTTGAGAATTTTTAAGGTACGGTAAACAACTCAAACAGTACTCGTATGTCAAAACGTTCTTTTTGATGGTATGTATAAAAACGTCGAATTTCACGATTAAATTGTGAGTTTCCAGATTGCAGCACTAGTGTTTAAAAATCGCGAAATATAAAAGGCAACCTACGTATAGCACTTTATAGTTTCGAATATCGATTTAAGTTTGCGGCAATTGTTTGATTTTGCTCAACTGACATAACAACCTCTTCGTGAAACCATGTACTGAGTCTCATTAAGATAACTCAAATTTTGCTAAGTTATCGCTTTGACGAACAAAGAGACATCCGGAATTTAATCCGTTTTGACCACTTTGATAAATTTATATTTATGTAGTTTAGATTTCGGTGTTAATTGCGCAACATATAACGAGAGAATAAAAATAAGTAAATATTTAATATACATATGTCACCAAATATGTAATTTACCAGCAATTGCGAACTTAGATAAAAGCTTATACTTAAAAGCTCTTCGAAACATTTTGTCAACATGACTTATAAATTTACTAAATGAAATGAAAAATAAAATATTTTTCACACATTTTTTTCTTGAAATGCATGAAATGCCTTATTTTATGAAGGTCTTTTTAAGCATATTTTACACAAGTCAGTTTTTGTGAAGAAGATACATCTTTTTTGCATTATGTGAAAAAATGTTATTTTCTTTCTCCATTACGCAAGTGCCTATGACACAGATCCCACTATTTCCGTTTATTACAATTCAATATGTGCCATCAACATAGTACACATAATACCATAGTATTTTTTTTGTGTATTGTTACCAAATTATGTGTATTAGAAATAGCATGCGTAATATCTTCATTGTTGTTGTAGGTGGTGCTGGTATCTGTCGTTTGCGAATTAAATATTATTAAGAATTTATAAAATTCAACATAAAAGCTTTTCGTAAATAATCACTTGAGATAAGCGAAAAATACCAGCAATGCCTCTATCAAATAGATGTTAAGCTAGTCTATGTTAGAGTGCTCATCCTCCAAGACAGCGGATCGGCCTGAGCGTATCCCAAATCTGTCTAGATATTTTATTTCTACTTCCGCTATTTCACCTGCATGTTTTAAGGTGAGAGATCCGAGATATTTGATCCTTTTTCTGGCGAAAAGATATTCAAGAAGGAAGTGTTGCGGTAACCTGCGCTGTCTGAGCTCGCCTGAGGCTCAACCACCCAGTAGTAAATCACTAGAAGTCAGTGGAGCTCTTATCCGTTTCCTTTCTGTAGCTAGAGAAACTGAAGCAAGCCTATTAGCCATACAGTTTCCTGCAACTCACTGAAGATAGGCACCCAAGACAGTGTAATCATGAAATAACTCGATGTCTGAAGTAAGGTGTCGACACATCATTTCTTAGTCTCGAGCGTAAGGTCAGGGAGTTCAATGCTTAAGTATGTCATGTCATGTTTATGCTTCATTTCTACGAAACGGCTAAGTTTATCCCACGTTTTTTAACACTTTTTCACTACGAGTTAAATGGTCTACCCAGATAGAATATGCGATATACACTTTCTTTACATATGTCGACGTGTTAACTCGGGCGTACTTTAGGAATAAGTTGAACGTCAAATCAACTGATTTCTTGCGACGGTATTTATTGCTGTAATAAATTGTTTGCAAAATAAACTATAAATATTTTGTCTATTTATTTCCTGTTTTGCACATACATATTTAAAGAAAATCATAAAAGAAATGCATTTTCTTTCTATTCAGAAGACATTAAAGAGCAGATTTGCGTTTAAGCTGATTAAAAAATGTCTCCCGAAATTGTCAAAAACGTAATTATTTATCAAAAAGTTTACCATAATTAATAAAATAAAATTAATAAAAGTTTCTTCTTCTTCTTTACTGGCGTAGACACCGCTTACGCGATTATAGCCGAGTCAACAACAGTGCGCCAGTCGTTTCTTCTCTTCGCTACGTGGCGCCAATTGGATATTCCAAGCGAAGCCAGGTCCTTCTCCACTTGGTCCTTCCAACGGAGTGGAGGTCTTCCTCTTCCTCTGCTTCCCCCGGCGGGTACTGCGTCGAATACTTTCAGAGCTGGAGTGTTTTCGTCCATCCGGACAACATGACCTAGCCAGCGTAGCCGCTGTCTTTTAATTCGCTGCACTATGTCAATGTCGTCGTATATCTCGTACAGCTCATCGTTCCATCGAATGCGATATTCGCCGCGGCCAACGCGCAAAGGACCATAAATCTTTCGCAGAACTTTTCTCTCGAAAACTCGCAACGTCGACTCATCGGTTGTTGTCATCGCCCAAGCCTCTGCACCGTATAGCAGGACGGGAATTATGAGCGACTTATAGAGTTTGGTTTTTGTTCGTCGAGAGAGGACTTTACTTTTCAATTACCTACTCAGTCCGAAGTAGCACCTGTTGGCAAGAGTAATAATGCGTTGGATTTCCAGGCTGACGTTGTTGGTGGTGTTTACGCTGGTTAGAAGATAGACGAAATTATCTACAACTTCAAAGTTATGACTGTCAACAGTGACGTGGAAGCCAAGTCGCGAGTGCGACGACTGTTTGTTTGATGACAGAAGATATTTCGTCTTGCCCTCGTTCACTGCCAGACCCATTTGCGTTGCTTCCTTGTTAAGTCTGGAGAAAGCAGAACTAACGGCGCGGGTGTTGAGGTCGATGATAACAATATCATCAAGTTTTCACTATAGCGAAATATAACATAAGTGCACCTTAATATGTATGCAGCTACGGCAGTTACTTTGTTCAACTCGAGTGGAATATTTGCCGTTATTGTATGACATTATATGCTTTATCAATGTAGAATATAACCGTGTAGAAATGAAGCATAAAAATGGTATGTACTCTAGTGATTTGGATTTAAAATTTGCCGAGTGTTTGCACAGGTATGGGGTTTTACCTAAAAAAGTTCGGTGTCACTTTGTCCAAGTTCCACACTAAGTCAGATACTGGCTTGTAGAACCATCTTTATGAGTAAACGCAATTTTCTCAGTATTCAACATAACCTATGTATGTATGTATTGCCGTCATTTTCACACTGAGGCCATGAGCCAAACAGTAGCATTTTTCTGTGTAGACTTGAGGTTAAGAAATTTACTATGAATGTAAACAAATTTTAAATTTTACTGTAAAGAAGAGTGCAAAACAAACACAATTGCGTTGCTTGAATTTTTATTTTGTTAACTGAATTATTTGAAATAAATACAAATTTACGAAAATATTTTGCTTTATCGATAACAATATTAATGAAACAACAAAATTGCATTCGTTTATGGTTTTATTAATAATTGAGAACTTTAGGAAACGTGCTATCTTCCTTTTATGATACTTGCATTTCATATTCTATGCAATCATATATACATATGTACATAATCATATCATTACATGAAGATTTGAACGAATTTTTGAGCATAATTTTTGCCTTCATCCAAAAATTATATCTGAACATAAAGTTCTCTTCCAGCCACTTTCAAAAATTTAATAAAATCCATGATCTATTTTAATGTTTTTTTTTTTTATCTAAATAAAGCTAACTCCTATACTTTTATTATCTCTTCATGATTAATGTCAGCTTTTCTTCATGATTCCATTTAAATGAAAAACATATATAATCAAACACTTAATACAATTTAGCTAATTTAATTACATTTGCATAAGTTGTTAAAATTTTACCGAGCTTTGAGCGGGGTAATATTCTGACGTTCGTTGGCAGAATTTTAATTTTTCTCTCCTTATATAATGAAGAATTAGCGGTAAATGTTTACAACGAAGACGACTAAGATGGCTGCAGTAGTTCACGATATGCATACATACATAAAAGCTTGTAGACGGCGGGCTATTTAACAAATGGTTAATTACGTTTACAGCTTTTTCCTGTGATTCTTTGTACCAATATTCAGTTTAAAGCTTAGTACGCAGCTCTCAAGAAACGTAAAAACTTCATATAAAAAAACGCTTAAGAAACGGTCCAGAAACATTCCTGCGATAAAGTTACTTGTGCTAGTACGCAGCTCTCAAGAAATCTAGTACTAATTTTTAATACTTTTTTTCAATAAAATGTGTATATGGCAAACCTGGTTTTGCGAAGAAACATCAAATCAACAATTGTTTCTTGAGGGAAATTCGAAGTAATCGTCAAATTCATCCTAAATTAGTTGAAATCATTATTATAAAGTATATTCCATTTTGAAATGTTGTATAAAACCAACCAATCATCAACAACATTCCTTAAATCTCAATGAAAATATTTGTGTTACCATACACATACATACATACATGCATACGCACAAAGTTTGTTTACTTTGTTTATTCTCTCTTGCTCTTCTAATGTGGATCATTCACAATGCGTAACCAGCTGTCAAAATTACTTCAGAAATAATGTATTTTTGTTCTTGAGCAATTACTTAAGAGCTGCGTACCAACCTTAATAGCTTAATTTGCGACTTAGTTATAACACTGTAAACGAGATATTGTGAGAGTAATAATGGGCAGTTGTAGGTAATAGAAGGAACAAGTATATTCAACGATTCAATTCGTCTGTTTATCCTGATCGCTCTTACCAAATTTCATCAATTAAAACAAAGTAAGATTAACCAGGAATAATGTTGACTAAAACTTTAAGAATTATATGGGTTTGATTTATATTCCCCGTCTTTGACACTGTGCGAAGCCAACGTAATCAGAATTTCGTCTAAGTTAATTAACATATTTTCCACAAAAATTGGGATATCCCAATGTTACTCGGTACATGTATGTATTTTGTGGCACCCAAGGGAGGTTGGCATTGCAGATGGTCGGAATCGTAGCATAGCCACGGCCACAAAATTCTGTTAAACAAAAACATTTAAAGTACTATTACTAATCTATAAATTTAGGTATAAAATTTGAATTTTCACATCGAATAATAATGCAATCTTACTTTTATACTATGTATTAACAATTGGCGAAATCACGCCTTTAAACAAAAACATTTAAAGTACTATTACTAATCTATAAATTTAGGTATAAAATTTGAATTTTCGCATCGAATAATAATGCAATCTTACTTTTATACTATGTATTAACAATTGGCGAAATCACGCCTTCATTCCTTATATCAAAATTATTAATTCCATATGACTCGTTAACTTCACAGAATATAAATGGAGCACTATTGAAATTATTTAAATAAAACTTTGCATAAATTGTATTCGTGAAGTGTTCCATCTTCAAAAATACTTGAAATCGGACCATCACTTTTCAAGATCACCTTTTGTTACCGAGAGTATCAAGTAATCTGTAAGGTATAAATGGACACAATCGGATAAATGGACAAAATGGCGTCGAAATTATACCTATCCTCATTATGTGTTACTGGCAAGAATAGCTAAAATAAATACTACCCTTTACTCCCATATTTTCATGAACGAATTTCTTGGACTTCGATTCTTGTAAGTTGGAAGAGTATAATTTTCGGTGACACCCGAACCATGCCCTTCCTTACTTGTTATATATAAGATTTACAAATTTACTTTATTTATTCAAATTTTTTGTAATAAACATAAATTGTAGTTTCACATTTTCGCATCAATCAAAGAGTGATAGGTTTCCTTGTAATTTCAAATAAAAGGAGTGTAGTATTATAACTTTTTTGCTGAAAAGGTATTATGTATTAATGGAAAATATTAGGGAAGACTTTTAAGAATAGTATAGAAATTAATGTATAAAATCAGGTACTATTCAGGCACAACAATAATAATGATCAAACTAATGTAATAAATAATATTTATCAGCCATTCCAAATTTTCTATTTGGGAAAATGCTATGCTGTGGGAAGAAGAAGTACAAAATGTTGATTATAAATACCTTTGATTTTTCATTGAAAATATACATTATAAGAGGGGTTTACTACTTGGCAATTACTATATTGCTTTTTTGAAGGGCAGAGAAGAAATCTTATTTTTGGTATTAGTACCTAATCTTGGCAATTCCATTAAATACATACGTATGCTGTCTAAAATTTTTATAATACAAGTAGGTGCAAAATTTTATGAAAGCATTTTTATGCAGATAGCTAATTTCGCCCAAATTCTCATTTGCCACCATTTTTATATATACTACTGTGATAAAATTTAAAGGTGAGTTTTGTCCATTTCATCTCCTTCAAAGTAATCCCCTCCAGCACTTGAAAAAATCATCTGTAGTGATGGCCATCAGAGCCTTCTTCAATACAGCTTTTATATCTCCAATTGAGTCAAAAGGGTGTCCTCGGAGCGGTCATGTGAATTTGCTGAATAGCCAAAAGTTGCACTAAAGTAAGTCAGGCAAATGCGGTGGTTACGGCACGATATTAATTGAAAATATGGCGAAATTATCATAATACACTTCTTTGTTCAATAAATTCAGACATAGTAAAAATGGAAGAATTCACTTTAAGAGTCTCACAAAACGACGCGCATCTCAAATACTAATAAATATTTCGACGTGAAATTTAGCATAGATGTCACTAACAGTACTACCAACTTACAGAATTTACCAAATCGAAAAACATGCGAAGTAAAGATCAAAAATTCACCTTTCAATTTGATCACAGTACTATTTTGAACATTTAATAATGTTTTGATATAACAACAAATAGTATTTTGATCAAAACTACGCTCATAAAAGTTCCCCATATAATTAATAATAATATCCCACACAATTTATTTAAAACAATGTGTGAAGAAAGACTGACAGGCTTGGCAACATTGTCAATTGAAAGTGAAGTGACACAAACTCTTAAAACAGTTGAGCATGATTTTCCCAATTAAAGAAGGCATTTAAACTACTAATTATAATGTTTTTTTAATAATTATTAAAATAACCTGAATAATTTTTAAAAGTTATAAATTTGTTTTTTGTTTAAAGGCAAAATAGACTTAGAAGGGGCGCAGAATTTGGCATTACATTAGGACGGAAAATATTTTAAGGCCGGCCCTGAATTTAACCAATGTTTATTGGGAATGTGTCACTTTCGATGAAATAATTGTGATTTTCACACTGTTATTGGACGTTTTAACTCAAAAATGTTTCTTAAAATCTCTATTAAATTAGAAAACCAATAATATTTGATAGTTTGCCTGTTTTCGAGCTGTGAAGCTTGTGTATATAATATGCGATATGTTAGTAAGGTACCTAATGGATTGTAATGCATTCACGGTTTTAAAATTGTAAATTACGTAAAACTATAAAATGTTCGGTTACACCTGAACTTAGTCCTTTCTTGCTGGTTAATTACGATAAGATACTGCCAGTTGTCCGAAAACCTTCACAAGAACATAGAACAGCACTTATTATAAAACACACTTGATCACTCGATTTTTTTTCGATTTTAATGCATGTTATAATGAACGTGCGTAAGTGCGATAGCGTGAATAAATTGTGTATTCTGATTACACCCATGCAGATCACTGATACATATTTATACATACGTAATATTGCAATATATATTGGATAAAAAACATATAATAATGATACAAACATACATATAATTTAAATAAAAATTCGCAGGCATACACGTTAACATTCAAGGATATTATACTGACATAGAGGTAGTAAGGTAAACAGACAGACATTATGTACTCACAAGTGAAACTTCTCATTCCACACAGGATTTAACTCCTGCGGCATTGTACGTGTACGCTTTTTCACCTTGCTAACTTGCACCGTCACATAGGGATCACTGGTACCGCTTTTATCCTTCGCTATCAGGCCTTGAGCACATATCACTGTAGAATTACATATACATATTTTTTAATTTAAATCTTTTTTTGTCAAAATTTATTACTTGTGGATACACGTTTTCGTTTCATTATCAAAAATCGAAAATTAAAATTATATTTGTACGAATATTTAAATACATCTAAATAGGAGTATAGTATGTCTGCAGATTTATAAAATAAGAGTATTTACTAATAAGTAGTATATGTGAGTGTTATTTAAGTTTGATGGTGGTTAAATATAAAATAAGAGGCTTTGTCAAAATTGTGTTGTTGTAATGAATATGAATTTCTAGTATGTTTATGTGCATGTGATATAACTATTTAGTTAGTATTTATCTATATGATGAATAATCATGGTGGAAAAATATGATATTAATATGCTTTCCGAAATACGATGAGGTCGGGGAAAACGATTAGACGGTACGGTATCATGCTATATAAAATCATGTAGTATAGTACAACAACTGTATTTCCCGCATGCACCTTTAACTCAGTATGTAATGCTTGCATTCCTTTTTGAAAACATTTCGGACGTACCATAATTACGTAAATATATAGGATTGCATTATCAGATTTATGTTCCCACTGCCATCTCCGCAAAGGACTTTATTATAATATGTTTACTCTTACAATGTATATACATTTGTATTATAAACATTAAATAGCAAAAAAATATTATATGTATTTATTTACATATGTATTTGCACCGACTTAGGGCCGTTTACTCCATGTCTCATTATCAGACATCAGTCAGTTAAGTTGTGGTTAGCTTAACCACGACTAATTTTTTCGGTAATAACCAGC